>JAGVVM010014182.1:0-18192 GCA_019149425.1 Psidium friedrichsthalianum
AAGAGGTACGTTTCAGACGTAGTGAAAACCTGCTTGGGGTCCCGAGGAAAAGCCACTGGGTTATAGATTTCAAACTGCAGTTAGTTCTCCTGTCGAAAAACAGAGTAACCAGACCCACAGTTTTCTACTAACCACGAAGATGACACGACTTGCATGTGCATATGATACCGCCAGCATTGCCGTGCAAACAGGGAGAATTCAATCAGGAATTGCAGATAGGCAGCAGAAATAAGACAAACTTTCTCGCGCGGAGCTTCTATATGTTGCCTCGCCGTAGCCGCTGTATTCCAGGTGCGTGAGTCACATCACTGTGTGATGTAATCTAAATTCCTGGAATCAAGACACACATACAAGATAGGCGAAACTTCATACGAGCACTAACATCGGGTGACCAGGTACTGCCCTTGTTCTCGACTTCATAAAATGCCTGGGACCATAACAATATATATTACGTAATTCATTAAAGCCGAAATGGTAGTACATTCAAAATTTAAACAGTACTTGTAATTGAGAGCCATCTGCCTCAAAGTGTCTCCCCCCCATGCCCAAGGACACCACTCTACAGCCAACTCCCCATTTAGTCCGCACACCCGTTCGATACGTCAAACAAACCTACAAAACAGCTCGTGCGCGGTCATTCGTAACGGCGAACTCATTTGCCTCAAAGACTCGACTGCCACGCACAAAGCCAAAGCTTAAGCATCACTCCCCGAGAGCGTCCTCTGCATTCAAGCGCGCCACACAACACGCTAGCCGGAGAACCTGCACTGTTCGGTTTCCTAGCGGAGTAGCAGACGGCGTGAGAGAGTGAGCGAGGGGTGAGACACGACCGGTTCCAGCCGTGTGGAATAATTAAGCCGGATCCGTCCTCCGACCGCTACGGCGGCGTCAGTCGTTGAGTCACGCTAATCGAGGCGTCCCGAGTCGAGCCAGACCTAAGACCCGAGCAAGCCCGTGGAGCGGCGAGCGTCATTCCTTCCGTGGGTGGCCGGCCACCAGCAGAGAATACGAAAATAAAACGAAGTGAGGAAGAAGGGCGGGAGGGAGATAAAAAAATATAACAGTATCCAAAATAAAAAATATTCTAACAAATTTGGCGATTTTTTCAAAATTACAAAATTCGTGCTACATCGTGGCCACAATCACTTAGCAATTTTTAACCACAAGGGACAACACCACAAAATTAACGGAGATTTTTCTTATCAAACAACGAAATATTTTTCCATTCATTTTAGATTTTCGCCAAACACCAAAATCTATGTTTTTTTTTAAAAACGTCACATTTTTTCGAAAACACCAAGCTTAAATCTTAGAATGTTCGTTTGATTTAGCCTTTGATCGATTCCATAATAGGTCCGTTTCCATCGTGGAAGCGGGATCAGACCATAGGAATTGAGAACCACACGACACATATTTTGGATCAACCAGACCCACCGGACTATCCGGTTTTTGATTGTTCAAAGTAACCACCCCTCTAATTTTCATTTTTTTTTTCCCCTATGATCTCAAAGCAAACTTGACTGGTTACCCAGCCTTTCCACAAGGCTGTTGAAATTGATACGCATCCGTCCCCAGGACTGAATTGATAATACTAACCTGTTAGGACACCATCAGAACGTTCAGACTAGAGGGCGCGGGCCCAATTGACAAAAACCAAAAAAAAACAAAATTCTTGACAGAATTTCTGTTCCAAATGGTTTTTCTGGACGGAAATTTCGTTTGATAAATCTTTCTATTTTTTCTGTTTCTGAACACAAAGGTTGTTCTCAAAATAAAAATGATTTGCAGGGAAATCAGAAACAAAAATTTGTTGTTGTTCTCATAAAACAGAATTTTTTGGCCTTTCCCCACCGACGGCCGTCGCGGGGGCCGCCGCCGGTGCCGCGCCGCCAGCTGGAAAGGAGAAATTTTCAACTAGTTTTGTCAAACGAATTTCTTTCTAGGATTAGAAATTAGTTTCCGTTAATCAAACACATTTTTTTTTCTCAGAAACTCATTCTGGAACAGAAATCGAAATCTATTTCTGTCCAGGAATGAGTTCTGAACGAATGGTTGCCAGACGCGTTTCCTAATAAGCCTGCGTAATCATGGAAAGGGCACGCACTCTAGGATCTATTTCATATGGACGATATTAAGACATTGAATTAGTAGATGCTAACAACTGCGAAAGCATCGCTAATGGTAAGCGGCAACTTCCAGAGTCCAGACTCCCCGGCACCACGATGATTTTGAAACTAACAGAAGAAAAAAGTGCAGCTCATATACGATTGATCCGAAACTCAATATAAATTGTAAAAGGTGCAAAGACCTGTCTTTTGAATTCACATTTTCAACTTTGAAGTCGCCTGATCATGAACCTCATTCACAATCTGACCACTTTCCCAAGCACCTTCCACAGGGTACCACCAGGGTGGGGCTTTACACAGTGGCGGGTTGAGTATCTCACCATATATCTCTAAAACATAATCCCACAGGGCATTGATCATTAAGATATAATTCGATTTCCCAGTTTCATCCACAAAAGATCAGTACAAGCATGTGCACGGATCAAAGGTTCCATGTGTCAACCGATCGACCACATGGCCCGCGTGAACCACAAGACTTGAAGTGTCTTGAGAGAAGAGGGTTTCTCTTGAGCTTTCTAGAATATTCTTTTGGGCGGTCAATATGGTAAATGCACTGTATTCTAGGCTTTCTTATCATAAATGTCGGTAGTTGTTACTTGTTAGATGGGGAGATGCAATCTCGACCATTAGATCTAGAGTCAATCATGGCAGTCATTAAGAGGCTTCCTATATAAATATCAAGCTCTTTCCTCATTTGTATCGTTCAACAGTGGAACAATATAAAGCATAAATTTTCGCCTCTCTATTTCGCGCTAGCTTTCTCCCAAAACCAACTAGGCTGATGGAAAATTTATGTAAATAGAAAGATCATCAGCTCTCCATTCTCTAACCGCTAGGTGATCGTGATTAAGAATAGCACCAAACATAACTGAATGATATGAATCCCACAATCATTAAATTTCACAACCTTAATGACAAATCACAATAGCGAATAAAGATGCGCAGTCTCAAATTTGTCAATTAACACTCAATTTTGTCATATAACTCAATAGAGAGGAGAAAGATTCACTCTCTACAAAATACACACTCAAGATTTGACATGTAACTCAATAGTGAGGATAAAAGGGTAGCGGTGAACATTTCAAAGTAGAAATAGGAAAGAGAACATTGCACAAATATTCCGCGTTATCAGGGGCTAATGGAGATGGCTTCAGCGAAGAGCTTCACAACAAGGTTATACTCTTGGATTGCGAGTGCTTTGAGCACCTACGTTTGAAGCTCTACCATTACCATTGAGAAGAATCGTATGAGCACAACACACTGAAGAAGAGAGAGAAAGACTTCAACGTAGCTCTGCCATTACCATTGAAGAAGAATCGTATGAGCAGAGCACCACTGAAGAAGAGGAGAGAAAGACTTCGGCAATTCAAAAATTGAAAAGGAATATAAGTGGGATTGACGTGAATCAGTCTGTATTTGAATATTCATATATAGATCTTCATTGAGACAAAATTGTCATTTAATCACTATTCTGTAAATGAAAAGACAATTTAAAATAGAGAGTCACCTCATATAATTACCGATTCATCCATATAGTCTTTCATCTTGTATAGAGCAAACATATCTAAACTTTTCAGGGGAAAACGCCATTTAAAACTTACGGAATGGACAAATTGTAAATAGATCATGTAATTATAGCAATCGTAAACTTCACCATATTTAAAATTAAATCATCTCCCATCAACACATGTAAATTCAAAATACAGATTATTAAAGTATTCTAATTCTCAAAAAAACAATTTAGTTGAATTTGATATCAAAGATAGCTATGGCGGGCACTAATCAAGATTTAAAAAAAAAAAGACTTAGAATATTCAAGTCCACGTTTTTCTAATCAAATTTTTATAACATTCCTCTAGCATAACACTAATATATTTAAATACATCTATACATACTTACAATATGTAAACAGAAATAGGTATTGCTACATTACATCTTAAATATTTTGTCGTTTAATCCTCGAATAAGGGCATTATGTTTTGGGTTTTAATGCCATTAAATAATAAATGTATTTATGTGTTGGGATAAAATCAAAATTTGTCGAGCACAAGAGAGAATCATGGACTGATTTGAAATAATAAACAACGATAATTAAACGGAATATTCTTTCATATCAGCAGACTTAGTCAAGATTTTAACAAAAGAAAGCACTGAATTGCTAAACCACTTTTTTATAAGTTCAATCACTAACGAGGCTATTACCCGCGCATAAGTGATAGATGACATCACGTTTTTCAGTGTCAAGCTCTCGCAGATTATGTACTAGTTGTATTTGGTCGCCAAGTGATATCAAGCTTAATCATTCGGAGAATCTCGATTGAAGGTTTGAATCAGAGTTAACTTCTCGATGTAAGAAAAAATCTCTGTAGAAATAGCTCGGGGAAAGTTTGATGAGCAATCCATATTGAAGGGGTGAAGCAACACCGCCAACCCATGCTGCACCTTGTGGCCTTCTGTAGTGTCCATGCCCTAATTAAGAAATCTTGTTCTTGTAGCTCAACGCCAGAGATACTACGGATGGAACTAATGATGGTGGCGGTGGTTGATTCTGCAAATATTTCTGGCCATAGGATGCCCAGGTTTCGGCAAGATGAAGGTTCCTGCATGATGCGGACTGTGCTTTGGGTAAAACGTTTGACGACTCATCCTCAAATCAACACTAATTGCCCACATGACGATGCTGATGCCATACATATGGCGAAACAGAAAACCAACATTTTTAGCTGCAGCAACAGCATAAAAACACATAAGAGGTCTTTCCTGCAATCAATCCTCACATCATTCGATTGATCAAAGAACCTTTTATCTGAGGTCACACTTGGTACTTGAGTCAATCGCTTCTCCAAAGGTGAAACTGACATCCTTAAAGAAAACTCACTTCGGGTGTTTTCGTCAGCATTGGACGCAACAGGCGTACCCGTACAAGAAAACTGACTGCTTTCATAAGTATCACTTTCCGTCTCCTCAACAATAGCGTGTGTAGAACTTAGCTTGGCAGTGAGGGGCAGACGATTGCAAACTACTATCGGGCTGGGAAAAGAGCATCTTGTCTTCACTTTCAGATGCTTCACCGTCAAACACTACGTCATGCCCTGTAAATCATCTAAATCTGTCTTCAACCGCCTAGGGTTTCGAACTCTTCCTCTCCATCACACTAGCAGGAGCTGCATGTTTCACCTGTGCTACTGCCTTGCCAACTATTGTGGCAGAAGAACTCTGCCGTTCCCTTTGTCTAGCCATTAACTCATCTACATGGAATGAAGGTCCTCCGTCGTTCATCCTACACATGGAACTGCAATGACATCACTAAAGCCATCAACGTTTCTCCTGTGTGGCATTGTCATTCACTTGCATACGTGGAGGGCTGCCGGTATTTGGTTTGCGCAGCTGGAATGTATCTCTGCATGTAAGAGCAAAGGGAGCCACAAATTGACCTGGACCACGTGAAAAATGCACTGGAGGCTGCAGGATCAGAAGGTGCATTCTCCCCTCTGGCGACTCAGAAATGCATCAAAGCTATATACTTAACAGTGGATTTCATTTCTACCTTAACAATCCCAGGTTCAACAACAGGAACACTGAGCGACTGATGGAAAGAATGTCCGAGGAAGAGAAGAGGATATTCAGGTTCGATGTTGGGAGCATTGGCTGGAAAGGTTATATCATTAATGTCCACATTCCAGGTCTGAGATGACGTGATGAAAGAGAGAAGGGCATTTAGTTAAAAGGAACGGCATGCTAGGTTCTATAACAGTATGTAATGTAATAAAATTGTGTTAATGACATCTGAAAAGCAAATGAAGACAAGAAGAAGTCAATGTTTACCATTGCTCTACTCTGGTCCATCCGTTACAGACTCATGACAATTCTTAAGTACTTCTACTAGGTTCACTCATATGTTTCATAATAACAAACGATTGATTTTGTTTATGATGTCATCGATTTGATAATTGGCTACTGAAGAGAATTATGTCGAACTTGTACCCATAGTCAAATCTTATGATCTCCTGTTCTTTGTAACAAGCACAATGATATTGAAATAAGAGCAGAAACAGAACTGCACAAGGGGGACTTCACTAAATTTAAGTAGCTCGAAAGGCTTTTAGTTTTCCTGAAGTTGTATGCAAAGCCTAGACCTTACACAAACTGAAAGATAAAAGAATAGCAGCAGAATCTATTGCTAATGAATGTGGGAGTAGGAAAAATCTCATAACCTCCTTTGCCAATACTTCATATTAGAGATCCTTCTAGTCCCCAGATAAACACCGAGGGCAGTCACACCTGAAGCCAAACCCCTGGGACAGAAGAATTTGCCGCGCATCCCGATCTAGACTTGCATCAATGTAGCAAATCCTAAGTTCTTCCCCTGCAAAATTCCCTTTTAAGATTGCAACACAGAATTGACCCTTGCCAAAGAACAACCAGACTGGGCACAATAGTCAGCTGGACAACTAGCCCGTTATTTCCAGTATAATTGCTATCATAATTTTCTTCTGCATGAAATGAATTATTATAGATGAAGCCAATAGTCTGACTGGACAACTAGTCTCGAGCCCCATCATGAGACCCATAAAACTATACCTACTAATCCATTCATCTTGTGAATTACATAGCAGGTACCCAAGTAATATTCCATGATTCTCTACGCCATGATTAGATCCTCCCTATTTGGACATCATGATTGTATCGGATCAGAATATCCATCGACATAGTCTAGCCTCCTTGTCCTTGCAAATCATCAACTTGCAAATCGAACGCTTTCTGTCCTAAATGCCCACATACTCACAAATGGCCCACATGCCAAAGGAACTGATGTATTTGGACACTATGTGGGTACTGTCTCAGCCTCTCGGCATTTTCACATTCAATGAAAATACGAAATCCCCCCTTTTCATGCATTGTATGAGATAACTTGGCAGTGCATGGCCAGCACTTTCAGGAAACTGACAGCCCAAGGGAAAGCTACTAATGGCTAGAGTAATTATACAATCTCCTTCACTAACTTACTAATTGACGCCAGTCAAAAATAAGAAACTAAACGGGAATAAGATGAGAATGTCCTTCAATTTAGATAAGCAAGAAAGCAAATGCAATACACTAAAGTGATGCTACATAAATTTATTGTATATGAGACAAACCCGGCTCAATATCTCGAAGGGCCTTCAATCTTGCAACTGCATCTTGTAACCATATAATATGCGTATTAGGATCTGCAAGGAAAACAATGCAATTCTTCTAAACAGCTGATTATAAACAGAGGCCACAAAAAGTTCAGCCACTTCTTTCATCATTCTTCCAAGATGCCTGTAGATCATTTTTTTTCTTCCCTCAGTACCATGCAATTTCATCATTCAAATTCGCACAACTTTATCCTAAAAATCCCCAGTTTCTAATTCAAAAATCGGACTAAAAACACACTTTCTTTCACAGGAACAGCTGATAAAAAAGCAGAGGCCAAAAAAAGCTCAGTCACTTCTGTCATCATTCTGTCAAGGTGCATGTATATCATTTTTTCCTCAGTAGCATGTAAATTAATTTTTTAAATAATCAGAATTTTATGTTAAAATTCTCTGTTTGCTAATCCAAAAGTCATCCTAAATATACACTTTCTTTCGCACGAGTCGGGACTTATGTGGCCAGCATCAAGGGGCTAATTGATCAAACATCCACCATTATCAGAAGTTTGTGCTGCACCGCTGCAACAATTACCAGGAATAGGAGCAGGGAAGTACCACAGTCGTGATTGTAGAATGAAGGAAGCATGTAAACCGCATTTCCAACAGCAGCTTCAGCTTCTACAGATGCCGTGGCCATTGAAAGCAAATCCTCAAATGATCCTCCAACTACCTCTACACGAAATGCATTGATACGAATCCGTGCAAGCAATGTAGTGTACCATTGCTTAGTCAGAACTAGAAATGTCAAAGACAATCATTCTCATAATGACAAAGGGCAGGATACAAAACAAAGAAGGAAAAATGAAAATTAGTGTTGCGTTAAGGATACATGCTAACTGCTCGTCCTTCACATGAGCATCTGTGAAGGCACACTTCAGGAATCTGAACCCTTCCTCCATCTAATCACATTAATTCGTAAGGTCAAAGGAAGTCCAACAAGATTTCCTGCCAATTGTTAATAGATAAATTCTTTTTTCAAATGATGAAGACAATTTCTAAAATTGGTTTTTAAAAGTTTCAAGCTTGCACCTTTTGAATTCTTAAAGGAAAGCACATTATGCTTTACATGGAAAAGGTAACGCTGCACATAGCCTTCTTGAGAACCAACGGCACCAAACAAATTTAAGGAGGAGCATTCAGTTGTTAAGGGCTAAGGCTTTTCATTAAAGGAAACAGGTCAACATATGATAAAAGGCTCTGGTCCTTCAAATTTAGTCCCAAACATTCTTTAGCACAATAAGAAAAATCAGCGCAGAAGAGTAAATATTATAGCAGTTTAATAAAACTTTTATAATAAACCACACATTCATCAGAATTGAATTTTCAGAATAAAAGAAGTCAGCCACAAGGTTCTCACCTCAGATATCATCTCAGGAGACAAATAAGCAGGTTGAAGTATGTCAAGGCAGTCGCTAGATGTTGCGCCTGATATAACCATACAAGCTAGCCGTTTTACCAGGAGAGGATATTTCAAACCTTGGGAACTTTGCAGAAAAAAAAAAGAATGAAATTATACATCAAGATGATGGAAACCCCTTAAGAACTCGAGGTTTTTCATCCCAAGAAAATAATGCCAACTTAACTATTGAATGCTCTCCTTTGAAGGGAAAGTTTTTCTACTCACACAAAACATAAAAACGGGTGCTTTTTTGGTCTTCACTTGCTTTCAAATTTCATAGAGGATAAGGAAACCATTAACTCTTTCATTAAGAGGGTGGACTGTAAATCAAGCTTGAGAAAAAGTAAAGCAACTCTAATAAGGAAAAAGCCATTGAGGCTTTGACAGATCAGACTATCTGCCGTGCTTCTTTTATTACAGGTTAAATGAGACCCTTGCATGGTCACTTTTGCTAGATATAGGCAACTGCTTTTTGTGAATCATATGAGAACCTGCACTGGATCCCAGGAAAAGCCCCCAGCATGATAAAATTTCCAAACTGTAGTTATTTCTGTTTGTCAGCAAAAACAGTAACCAAGACCAGAGGTTTCTACTACAACCATGAAAGATTGACACATGACTATCATATGCAACCTCAGAAGCATATGCAGTGAAAACAGGTGAACCTCAATCAGGATGTAGAAAGGCAGACAGAAATGGAACAAAAAGTTCTCATGGGGGCTTCTATCTGTTGCCTAGTCGCAGCCACATGTAGTCCAGCGTGTGAGTCACCATAATTGACTGGTGATGGAATCTACTTATGGAAGCAAACAACAGTAACAAGACTAGCGCTACTTCATACCGACAATAGCCATCATGGAGTGACCAGTCCGCCCTTGTCTCGACTTCATAAAATGCCTATCCCACCAATATCAAATATGAAATCTCATAAGATTCAGTAAAGCAACAAAATGTTACCAAAATTCAAAACTTAAAGCTGTTCCTTTGTAAGTGAACCGCAGCTTGCTATAAGGACAGTAAGACAATATACTACGATTATATTTACAACCATCTACGTATCAAAAGTCTCTCCCCCCGGCAATGCAAGAACCACTTTACAGCCAACTCGCCAATTTATGCAGTCACTAGATGTTCAATACGTCAAGGAAAAACTACAAACAGCTCGTGCGCGATCTTAGGCGAACTCATTTGCCTCAACAAATCGACTGTAGGCACAACCAAAAGCTTGAGCAGTCACTACCTGGGAGCGTGCTCTGCAGTCATCGCTACAGAACGACACGGCCTGAGCCGGAGAACCTGCACTGTTTAGTCTCCTGAGGCAGGAGTAGCAGACGGTGTGGAGAGAGTGGAGAGAGGGGTGAGACACGACCGGTTCAGCCGTGTGGATGAGTTCGCCGGATCCAATCCTCCGAGTTGCGAAGACTCCTCGGCCGGCCGACTCGGTGAGTCCGACTCTTATCGGAGGCGGTCCGAGTTGAGTAGGACTGCGAGCGGCGAGCGAGTCCGTGGATGCGGTGGAGAGGAAGGCGAGTCGGAGAAGCGTGCTCGGACCACGTAGCTTGTGCGAGCACGAGTAAGCGCGGCGACCATAACGCGACAGCAGAGACATTTTCTCCGACACACACAAGACTTAGACAGAGACGGAGACGGAGACGGAGACTGCTTGCTTGCTCGGTCACTGCCTTCTGCTTTTTTTTTTTTTTTCGGTAAACAGAAGATACAAAAGAAAATAAACTATAATCTAATGTCAATAATCTCAACTTTATCACTAAATAAATACATGAAATAATTTCCTAAGAGGCTGCAAGTAAAAAGTGTATCTAATTGCTTCACCACACTAATATTAGCAAGTATATCCGCGGGTCTATTGTCTTCTCGAAAGATATGACGAATTTCAAATTCAGAAAGCGATCGTAGGAGTCTTCTTATATCTTTAAGTAATACCGATCCTGTGGTATCAACTTTACATTCTTGATTAACAAGTTTGGTTATAATTTTGAAATCCATCTTGACGATAAGTCTTTGCTGTCTTTTTCTCTGCCTTTAAAATGGTATGTCTTTGAAAGTATGACAAGTATAGCCAACTCTTCTTGTTCAATCAACACCATAAATCTAAATCTTACAATAGTTAGTTGACGGGGAATTTTTTGTTCTGAAAATTGAATCCATGCAAAGTTATTCGGCGGAAAATAACTTTGATCCCTGTGAATGAATGTCGATCGAGTGATCAATGCACGGAATAAAAGTCCGAAAAAAAGCCCTAAATCAAGGGTTATCGAAAAATATTTGACGACCCTCACCATGTAAAAGGGGAGGCTGTTATAGAGAAAGAAGCCACACACAATAGAATAAGTACTTTCTCGTACGGAACCCACATTAACTTCCTAACATTCTGTCCGAGCCACAATTGCTCAATTCACTTAAACATCTGACATTGACAAATTCATTACCGCAACCCCGCCAATGTCGGAAGTCAGAAGGTCTCTTCACGTGAAATATCGAATACGGCAAGGTCAAGAATTCTCTACATTTGAAATAGAACGACTGATAAGGAAACTTCGCATTCATTTCCCATCTCAGACAAACACCAAAGTGATCAAGACAATGACCACTAGTGCGTTTGGTAACATTAGAGAATAGCATCATCGACTCATTCCCTGAGCCAAACATGGTTTTTTGGTGTCAAATTGGTGATGCTAATCTGGTTCGAGCCTTCAAGGCGTGCAAATTACGGACGCACTTGAAAGAACCGGACCGAGAATGAAGAATAAGGGTAGTGGCAGATGCCGCGGAGCGCGTGAGGGATCTTTCTGTGGGGGATATTTTAAAATTAAATCATCTCCCATCAACATATGTAAAATTCAAAATACAGATTATTAAAGTATTATAATCTCAAAAACAAATTTTCGAAACAAGATTTAAATAAAAAAAAAAACAAGAAAACAAACCACCCATCCTTCTTTGTTCTATGTACAAATATGTATTTCATAAGTTTAAGATATATTGAATTTAATTTGAATTATCAGATATCGCGGGGCCTAAGATTTCTAATGTTGAAGATATAAATTCGATTTAGCATATTCGTCACTCTCCCATGATAATTTCCGTCTAACACGATACTATGCCCTACTTCAACTACTACACGTGTTCCGTCTTGACTCGAGTTGAGCCTCGACTTACAGAGATGCATGAATTATACACGAGCATGGCAACGTCTAACCCATTCTTGAGTTTCTTCATGCCATCTAGGTTGGAGATCTTCCCTGCAATGATCGAAGCGCCTTATACAAACGTATCCTGATCTCAAAGAACCTCAATCTCGGGTATGTGCTCACATTTCTAAAAACCATCGCTCTCAGCTCACCAACGTTCATAGTTCGTATAGCTAGAGAAAGAAACAGGTCAAGCTTGACCATGAAGGCAGTATTTACGGAAAACCCATCATCCCGTTTCAGAGATATTTGCTCACAGATTTTTTTTTTTTTTTTTGGCAAATCACGGTCTCTTAGAGATGGTATGAGTTTACTCTTTCGAGCGCCTTGCGGTCATGTTCCGCACTAGAGGAATTTGGCCGAGCATCTAGTGTCCATATTTATAATGTAAACAACGGGAGGAAGTCAAATTCAGTCCTCGGTAATAATCTCTATGATCTACACTTCAAATGTGATTTTAGAGAGGAAGCGTCTAATACATATACGCATGTGTGAAGGATTGATACAATTGCTTGGACAATAATGATATCGACATTCGTTGATGATGGGAAATGGGACATGGTATTACACTTATCCCTCCGGATGGCTGAGGCCAAGGATCCTCCAAATGAGTTCACATTTGTTAAGCTTCTTGCTGCTTGGTGCTTTGTTAATTTGAAGTGTGGAATGCTTATTCACGCCCATTTGATAATGTGGGCAATCTAGGTGAATTTGATATCAAAGATAGCTATGGTGGGCATCTACTCAAGATTTTTAAAAAAAAAAAAAAGGACTAGGATATTCAAGTCCACGTTCTTCTGATAACTCCATTGAATTGATTTGAATATCGCCTTGACAGTTGCAATTACATAGAATTTGTGTATGCTTTGCGATTTGTGTATTCCTGTTTTAGTTCTCAAATGATTTGGTAAACTGTTACCTTTATAAATAATTATAGCTATGGAGCTATACGCCTATAAAATTTGTGAATAAAAAAGCCCATTGAAGTTAATTGCTGTATGCAACCGGTATATCCTATACAAAGAAGAAAAAAGAAAGGAAAAAAAAAAACACCCCACCTCTAAGAAAACATTTCTATTTCTTATCAATGATTGAGAGATGGCAAGATACCTATATATATATATATATATATATATATATATATATATATATATAATATAATATATAGGTTCATAGACATATAGAATTGAAAAACATAAAGTAGATAGATGCATATCATAAAAGGTAGTAATTTTGTAATGCCAAGCAATTTGTATTTGGCAATTGAAATTGTGGATTTAATAAGGGAAGGAAAAGCCAAGTCAATTTTTAATTTTAGCAATTTGGTAAGTAATTGATTTTTGCCGAGACTTGTGTGATTTAAGTTTCTAAACTTTTTTCTTGTAACGAACTGCTAAGTAACACGTTTAGAGATAATGCTTAAAAGAGTACTTTTCGTCCATAGCATAGCATGAGCCAAGGCCACCACCTGCTTCAAGTTATGTTGCGACAATTCAAGGCTTTAGTATAACAATACAATATATATAAAATAAAAGGAAATGTAACTGCAAATCCAGAATTAGAATAAAAGAAATCGATACAAAAGAGCACTGAGGCCCACCATAGCTATCTTTGATATCGAATTCAACTAGATTGCCCACATTATCAAATGGGCGTGAATAAGCATTCCACACTTCAAATTAACAAAGCACCAAGCAGCAAGAAGCTTAACAAATGTGAACTCATTTGGAGGATCCTTGGCCTCAACCATCCGGAGGGATAAGTGTAATACCATGTCCATTTCCGGTCATCAACGAATGTCGACATCATTGTTGTCCAAGCAATTGTATCGATCCTTCACACATGCGTATATGTATTAGACGCTTCCTCTCTAAAATCACATTTGAAGTGTAGATCATAGAGATTATTACCGAGAACTGAATTTGACTTCCTCCCGTTGTTTACATTATAAATATGGACACTAGATGCTCGGCCAAATTCCTCTAGTGCGGAACATGACCGCAAGGCGCTCGAAAGAGTAAACTCATACCATCTCTAAGAGACCGTGATTTGCCACCACCAAAAAAAAAAAAAAAAATCTGTGAGCAAATATCTCTGAAACGGGATGATGGGTTTTCCGTAAATACTGCCTTCATGGTCAAGCTTGACCTGTTTCTTTCTCTAGCTATACGAACTATGAACGTTGGTGAGCTGAGAGCGATGGTTTTTAGAAATGTGAGCACATACCCGAGATTGAGGTTCTTTGAGATCAGGATACGTTTGTATAAGGCGCTTCGATCATTGCAGGGAAGATCTCCAACCTAGATGGCATGAAGAAACTCAAGAATGGGTTAGACGTTGCCATGCTCGTGTATAATTCATGCATCTCTGTAAGTCGAGGCTCAACTCGAGTCAAGACGGAACACGTGTAGTAGTTGAAGTAGGGCATAGTATCGTGTTAGACGGAAATTATCATGGGAGAGTGACGAATATGCTAAATCGAATTTATATCTTCAACATTAGAAATCTTAGGCCCCGCGATATCTGATAATTCAAATTAAATTCAATATATCTTAAACTTATGAAATACATATTTGTACATAGAACAAAGAAGGATGGGTGGTTTGGTTTCTTGTTTTTTTTATTTATTTAAATCTTGTTTCGAAAATTTGTTTTTGAGATTATAATACTTTAATAATCTGTATTTTGAATTTTACATATGTTGATGGGAGATGATTTAATTTTAAAATATCCCCCACAGAAAGATCCCTCACGCGCTCCGCGGCATCTGCCACTACCCTTATTCTTCATTCTCGGTCCGGTTCTTTCAAGTGCGTCCGTAATTTGCACGCCTTGAAGGCTCGAACCAGATTAGCATCACCAATTTGACACCAAAAAACCATGTTTGGCTCAGGGAATGAGTCGATGATGCTATTCTCTAATGTTACCAAACGCACTAGTGGTCATTGTCTTGATCACTTTGGTGTTTGCCTGAGATGGGAAATGAATGCGAAGTTTCCTTATCAGTCGTTCTATTTCAAATGTAGAGAATTCTTGACCTTGCCGTATTCGATATTTCACGTGAAGAGACCTTCTGACTTCCGGACATTGGCGGGGTTGCGGTAATGAATTTGTCAATGTCAGATGTTTAAGTGAATTGAGCAATTGTGGCTCGGACAGAATGTTAGGAAGTTAATGTGGGTTCCGTACGAGAAAGTACTTATTCTATTGTGTGTGGCTTCTTTCTCTATAACAGCCTCCCCTTTTACATGGTGAGGGTGGTCAAATATTTTTCGATAACCCTTGATTTAGGGCTTTTTTCGGACTTTTATTCCGTGCATTGATCACTCGATCGACATTCATTCACAGAGATCAAAGTTATTTTCCGCCGAATAACTTTGCATGGATTCAATTTTAGAACAAAAAATTCCCCATCAACTAACTATTGTAAGATTTAGATTTATGGTGTTGATTGAACAAAAAGAGTTGGCTATACTTGTCATACTTTCAAAGACATACCATTTTAAAGGCAAAGAAAAAGACAGCAAAGACTTATCGTCAAGATGGATTTCAAAATAATAACCAAACTTGTTAATCAAGAATGTAAAGTTGATACCACAAGATCGGTATTACTTAAAGATATAAGAAGACTCCTACGATCGCTTTCTGAATTTGAAATTCGTCATATCTTTCGAGAAGACAATAGACTAGCGGATATACTTGCTAATATTAGTGTGGTGAAGCAATTAGATACACTTTTTACTTGCAGCCTCTTAGGAAATTATTTCATGTATTTATTTAGTGATAAAGTTGAGATTATTGACATTAGATTATAGTTTATTTTCTTTTGTATCTTCTGTTTACCGAAAAAAAAGAAGAAGCAGAAGGCAGTGACCGAGCAAGCAAGCAGTCTCCGTCTCCGTCTCCGTCTCTGTCTAAGTCTTCGTGTGTGTCGGAGAAAATGTCTCTGCTGTCGCGTTATGGTCGCCGCGCTTACTCGTGCTCGCACAAGCTACGTGGTCCGAGCACGCTTCTCCGACTCGCCTTCCTCTCCACCGCATCCACGGACTCGCTCGCCGCTCGCAGTCCTACTCAACTCGGACCGCCTCCGATAAGAGTCGGACTCACCGAGTCGGCCGGCCGAGGAGTCTTCGCAACTCGGAGGATTGGATCCGGCGAACTCATCCACACCGCTGAACCGGTCGTGTCTCACCCCTCTCTCCACTCTCTCCACACCGTCTGCTACTCCTGCCTCAGGAGACTAAACAGTGCAGGTTCTCCGGCTCAGGCCGTGTCGTTCTGTAGCGATGACTGCAGAGCACGCTCCCAGGTAGTGACTGCTCAAGCTTTTGGTTGTGCCTACAGTCGATTTGTTGAGGCAAATGAGTTCGCCTAAGATCGCGCACGAGCTGTTTGTAGTTTTTCCTTGACGTATTGAACATCTAGTGACTGCATAAATTGGCGAGTTGGCTGTAAAGTGGTTCTTGCATTGCCGGGGGGAGAGACTTTCGATACGTAGATGGTTGTAAATATAATCGTAGTATATTGTCTTACTGTCCTTAGCAAGCTGCGGTTCACTTACAAAGGAACAGCTTTAAGTTTTGAATTTTGGTAACATTTTGTTGCTTTACTGAATCTTACGAGATTTCATATTTGATATTGGTGGGATAGGCATTTTATGAAGTCGAGGCAAGGGCGGACTGGTCACTCCATGATGGCTATTGTCGGTATGAAGTAGCGCTAGTCTTGTTACTGTTGTTTGCTTCCATAAGTAGATTCCATCACCAGTCAATTATGGTGACTCACACGCTGGACTACATGTGGCTGCGACTAGGCAACAGATAGAAGCCCCACGAGAACTTTTTGTTCCATTTCTGTCTGCCTTTCTACATCCTGATCGAGGTTCACCTGTTTTCACTGCATATGCTTCTGAGGTTGCATATGATAGTCATGTGTCAATCTTTCATGGTTGTAGTAGAAACCTCTGGTCTTGGTTACTGTTTTTGCTGACAAACAGAAATAACTACAGTTTGGAAATTTTATCATGCTGGGGGCTTTTCCTGGGATCCAGTGCAGGTTCTCATATGATTCACAAAAAGCAGTTGCCTATATCTAGCAAAAGTGACCATGCAAGGGTCTCATTTAACCTGTAATAAAAGAAGCACGGCAGATAGTCTGATCTGTCAAAGCCTCAATGGCTTTTTCCTTATTAGAGTTGCTTTACTTTTTCTCAAGCTTGATTTACAGTCCACCCTCTTAATGAAAGAGTTAATGGTTTCCTTATCCTCTATGAAATTTGAAAGCAAGTGAAGACCAAAAAAGCACCCGTTTTTATGTTTTGTGTGAGTAGAAAAACTTTCCCTTCAAAGGAGAGCATTCAATAGTTAAGTTGGCATTATTTTCTTGGGATGAAAAACCTCGAGTTCTTAAGGGGTTTCCATCATCTTGATGTATAATTTCATTCTTTTTTTTTTCTGCAAAGTTCCCAAGGTTTGAAATATCCTCTCCTGGTAAAACGGCTAGCTTGTATGGTTATATCAGGCGCAACATCTAGCGACTGCCTTGACATACTTCAACCTGCTTATTTGTCTCCTGAGATGATATCTGAGGTGAGAACCTTGTGGCTGACTTCTTTTATTCTGAAAATTCAATTCTGATGAATGTGTGGTTTATTATAAAAGTTTTATTAAACTGCTATAATATTTACTCTTCTGCGCTGATTTTTCTTATTGTGCTAAAGAATGTTTGGGACTAAATTTGAAGGACCAGAGCCTTTTATCATATGTTGACCTGTTTCCTTTAATGAAAAGCCTTAGCCCTTAACAACTGAATGCTCCTCCTTAAATTTGTTTGGTGCCGTTGGTTCTCAAGAAGGCTATGTGCAGCGTTACCTTTTCCATGTAAAGCATAATGTGCTTTCCTTTAAGAATTCAAAAGGTGCAAGCTTGAAACTTTAAAAACCAATTTTAGAAATTGTCTTCATCATTTGAAAAAAGAATTTATCTATTAACAATTGGCAGGAAATCTTGTTGGACTTCCTTTGACCTTACGAATTAATGTGATTAGATGGAGGAAGGGTTCAGATTCCTGAAGTGTGCCTTCACAGATGCTCATGTGAAGGACGAGCAGTTAGCATGTATCCTTAACGCAACACTAATTTTCATTTTCCTTCTTTGTTTTGTATCCTGCCCTTGTCATTATGAGAATGATTGTCTTTGACATTTCTAGTTCTGACTAAGCAATGGTACACTACATTGCTTGCACGGATTCGTATCAATGCATTTCGTGTAGAGGTAGTT
>JAGVVM010014184.1:0-12684 GCA_019149425.1 Psidium friedrichsthalianum
GAGGTACCATAATCTTGATTAGTAACTAAGTGATTAGATTTCGACAAAGAAAAACTAAGTGATTAGATACGATAAAAATATCATGAATTAAACTTCTTCCCTATAAATACTGCTATATTTATTATTGATAGCGTTTCAAATAAATGTGACTATTGAAAGTAATTGTATACTTGAATAGCATATCGTTCTATTAATTAGAAAACTGAAAAAAAAAATCTATTAATTTTTATGCATTCTTTTGGATAAGATTTCATTTAAGTGATTTTGTATACTAATATTTACTTAGGCTCTATTTGTTTCATGAAAAATGTGGCATTTTTAAAAATATTTTTTAAAATTTATTTTTTGAAAACTGACGATATTTTTTGCTGTTTGGTTGAAGTTAGAAAATATTTTTTTACCGTTTGGAATGGAAAATTATTTTCGCCGTACACTCTTTTTAGCAAAATACAAACCGGAAAATACTTGCTCTTAGCTTAAACGGTGTGTATTTACAGTTTTACCCCTTCGCCGTCATCTCCCTGCTCTCTCCGAAATCCCGATAAACCTCTTCGGCTCTGGTCTGACGCTCCCAAAGCTCGCTCGCTCGCTCGCTCGCTCTCTCTCGCGCCTCCGTTGATTCTCTTCAACACAATGCAGTCGTGCACTACTTATTCCACTGCTTAGAACCATGAATTCCGTCACCTCCTCCGTCACCGCTCCATTCCTCTCTCCACAAAACTGGCGGACATCGCCGTCCCCGACGGTTTCCGCTTCAGCTCCGCCTTCCCTAACCGCAGGCTGCTCGCTTCGAAGCCGGCCAGGAAGCGCTGGAGGCCTCCGAAATGCGCTGCCCGCCTGCAGGCGTTTCGGCTCGTCGAGCCTCTCCGGAGCTCCAAATGCTGCGGCGAGGAGAAGGCACGGGTTCCAGAAGCGTCCGAGAGCTTGGGTCGAGTAATCCAACGCGTGGTGAGGCCGTTGGCTTGCGCGGTGTTCTTCATAGCGGTAGGTTTCGCCCATTTCGCCGAGTTCAGGCCCCTGCAAACGCCGCTGCCGCCGCGGCAGCGGAGCTGAATTTGGAGAAAATAGAGGAGGGGTCTGAAGTGAGAGGGCACGAATATTCGAATTGCACGAAAAGATTGTTGGAGAAGGTTGCTGTGGTTCTGAGATGTATGGATGAGATTAGGAGGGGGAGGGGGCCGTGAAGGAGTTGGAGGTGGCGATGAAGGTGGTGAGATTGGAAAAACGGCAATTGCAGGAGGAGATAATGCGTGGTATGTATGAGGAGCTGAGGCAATTGAAGAGAGAGAAAGAGGGGTTGATTAAGAGGTCAGAGGATATTGTTGATGAGGCGACCAGAGCGAAAAGGGAGAGTGAGAAAACAGCCACAAAAGGGGGTGAATTTGAGGAGACCTTGAGCAAATTGGAGGATGAGTATGATAGAGTTTGGAGAGAGTTGGGGATGTTGAGGATAGTATAATGAGGAGGGAGATGGTTGCAATGAGCATTGGAGTGAGAGAGATTTGTTTCATAGAGAGAGAGTGTGAAGCTCTGGTTGAGAGGTTCAAGAGGGAAATTTGGCGAAAGAGTACCCTTGATAGGTAAATTTTCCACAGCCCCTCATTTGTTATGAGTCCTGATACTACAGGTACTGTCGAATTAGTGATAAGTAAAGATTTTAGGGGAAATTGTTGGTTTGATTTGCTGATACCGCAAGGCTTTCTCATTGCTGCCCAAGTTTGAATTAAACGTTTGTCAATTGGTATGGGTGTATACACTATGTATAGATTAGCAGGGTTCCTGTTTAATGATGCCAACTTGCTCAAAAGTGTTTCCGTCCACATTTGAGTAATTCTTTTTTCTTTCCGAGCTAAATGGGTGTGCTTCTTCATCTTGAACAAAATGTTTCTATCTGTCTGCAGTGCACCATTAAACTCCAAAACCAAGCTTTCGAAGTCTGATATTGAGAAAGATCTGAAAAGTGCTCAAAGAAAGTACCTGGAACAAATGATTCTGCCAAGGATCGTGGAGACTGAAGATTTTGGTCCTCTCTTTCATCAAGATTCAGTAGATTTTGCTCTTCTTATAAAACAAGGCCTTAAAGATTCTAGGGAGCTGCAGAGGAGTCTAGAGGCTCGCATTAGAAAAACCATGAAGAAATTTGGTGATGAGAAGCATTATATTGTAGATACACCAGTTGATGAAGTTGTCAAAGGATTTCCTGAGATCGAGCTGAAGTGGATCTTCGGGGATAAGGAGGTCGTGGTTCCAAAAGCCATTGGGCTCCATTTGTATCATGGGTGGAAGAAGTGGCGTGAAGAAGCTAAGGCAGATCTAAAGAAAAAACTACTAGAAGATGTAGATTTTGGGAAAGAGTATGTGACCCAACGCCAGGTAGCTCTTGGCTCATTGAGCAGCAGCAGCGAAGTGGGTCTGTGGGTGTGTTTTGTACTGGTTTGTCATGTATAATTGTATTATGTTCTCAACTCCGCCCACCCAACCCAACCATCTGTGGAATCATACAGATTAGAGAAGATTTGTTCACCTCTCATAGAATCACATGCTGCTTGTGACTCAGCTATCCGTTACCTTGCTGCGCCCCCTCTTCTCTTACTCAAAGTGATTTCATTTTTAGTGGGTATAGAAGCTTTTGAGATCGGGTAGAAAAGGCTGTTAAAGAAGGGAGCTTGTTTTTAAGGAAAAACTTAATTGAAAGAGGGGACTGGAAGGATTATGGAAGCTTCGAACTGAAGGGAAAGATAATCTACTTTCATAAAGCGATTTATTAGATAATTGAATGCAGATTTACAGTACAAGTACACAAGCATGCTTTTACATGAGCTTTCCGCCTAAACCATTGAAGACGTTGTGCATTATTCAGCCAAGTTGGATGTGTCGAGTCTCGACTCTTTGAAATTGTCATTTGTTCGTGACTTTTGAAAAGAGAATTGTATACCCTCTTTGCTTGCTCTTCCCTTCTTTGTTTGAGATACTTTTCAAGTGGATAAAGTTTTGAGAAGAGTCAAAGTGAAACTTAGATGCTTGCTCTAACACTGATAAATTTTTATATATTTTTTTGACAACTCTGAAGGAACAAATTCTCTTGGACCGAGATAGGGTGGTGTCCAGAACCTGGTACAATGAAGAGAAAAACAGGAGGGAAATGGATCCCATAGCTGTACCTTATGCCTTATCCAAGAAGCTTATAGACAGTGCACGGATCAGACACGATTGGGGTGCTATGTATGTTGCTCTGAAGGGGGACACAAAGGAATATTATGTCAACATCAAGGTACTGCTCTTTCAACTTATAGTCTGTTCTTTATTCTTTATTTTATTCATTTCTTTGGGTTTTAATTATTATTCTTCATGTTTCCAGGAATTTGAAATGCTGTTTGAAGAGTTTGGGGGCTTTGATGGGTTGTACCTGAAGATGCTTGCTTCTGGGATCCCTACTGCCGTTCAACTTATGTGGATACCATTCTCAGAGTTGAATTTTCATCAGCAGTTCCTTTTGATGACGAGTCTCCTCCACCAATGCTTAATGGGATTGTGGAGGACTGAAGTTATATCATTTGCCAGAGGCTGGGTTATTGAAAAGGTCAAAGACATTAATGATGACATAGCGACCATTATATTTTTTCCCATTGTCGAGTACCTAATCCCCTACCCGGTATTGATTCTTTAACCTTGCAGCTTGTCTGTTTTTGATTTAAAAAAAATCGCACTCACTTTAATTGTAAACTTTGTCCTTAAGTTCTACTATTTTATGTGCCACAGGTAAGGATGCGATTGGGAATGGCATGGCCAGAGGAAATCGATCAAACTGTTGGCTCAACATGGTACTTGAAATGGCAATCAGAAGCAGAAATGAACTTTAAATCCAGAAATACAGATGACTTCCAATGGTTTTTGTGGTTTCTGATTAGAAGTGCTGCATATGGATATATTTTGTATAATGTGTTCCGGTTTTTGAAGAGAAAAGTCCCTAGACTTCTTGGTTATGGGCCTTTACGTAGAAATCCAAATGTGCAGAAGTTTCGGCGAGTGGTATTATTTTTTTCTTGTTTTAAATATCCATTTTGATCCTTTTTTTACAATAACTCTGGGCTTGCACTTCAGCCAATGCATGACCATTGAGTTTTTTGCTTTTCCTACTCAGTCTTTTGTGCTTTGAATTGGAATATATTGTGAACTGGGTCTTGATTCTTTACCAGCTGAAGTTTCTTGTCATTAATGTATGCTTTTTGGAGCTAGATATCCCTTGTAGATACCACAACCACACTATGCTGTTACTTCTACACTGAGAAAGAAACTTATGAATTCTATGTCATCTGCACTTGAGTATTAAAATAGTTATTGATGTCCTTTTTGTGTAGCTTATGATGTGCGATTGACTGAATCAAATGTTACCTATATGCCACCTTGCAGAAATACTATATACAGTCTAAAGTAAGAAAAATCAAACAGATGAAGAAGGCTGGCATAGATCCTATCAAAACTGCTTTTGATGGAATGAAGGTACTTATGCTGCAAAGTACTCTATAGTGTATAACCTGTTTCTTATAAATTATTGTCTCATAATTAAGCATTGTTTAATGCAGAGGGTAAAAAATCCGCCAATACCATTAAAGGAATTTGCTAGTGTTGAATCAATGAGGGAGGAGATCAATGAAGTTGTTGCCTTCTTACAGAATCCCCGTGCTTTTCAAGAAATGGGCGCCCATGCACCTCGCGTATGTTTTTCTCTTGAAGACATGAAATGCCCCTACGCTCTTGGTTGTTTGCATAAAATAGACTTCTACAGTAATACTCATTTTGTATGGAATATGTTTTAACTGCTGGTTGTTTATTGCTAGCATAAAGATGGAGTTTTTGTCTTTCAAAGTAAACCCAGATAAGTTGCTTGTCTACTGACAGGGATTCTGCTAAACGGTTCTTTTTCCCCTGTTCGTTGACACTAGGTAGCTTGTTTTGGAGTGGCTCAGTAGAATCAATTAAGTCATATAAAGAGTTCTTAGGGGATCTATGCTTAGGTTGAATTTCCTATTCAGTATTGTTAGAAAGTCTAAACCAAAAGCTCAAGCTCTTAGGTGGAGGGAGACCACATGAATATAAAGACATACAAAGACTCATTGTCCGGTGATGTGGGACAACAATAATTTCAACACTCTCTCTCACATGCAAGTCGGATTATGAGCGGCACGTGGAATTTGACTAATGCGAGGTGGGCCCTCATATGCAGACAATGCTGGCTCTGATACCATGTTAGAAAGTCTAACTTAAAAGCTTTAACTCGTAGGCGGAAGATAGACCACATGAATATAAAGAGCATATAAGACTTGTTGTCAGGCAATGTGGGACAACAACAACTTCAACAATTATGTCTGTGTTTTTCTTCATCAGCCATGTGAAATTGTGCTTGCGAGAAGGCTTTGTGGCTAACTAGTAGATGGCAGAGGGTGGGACTTTCAGGAGAGAGGTTCTCTGGTTCTAAGTCATATAAAGCAAGCCTTCGTGTCCTCTTTCCTTGGGCCCTGTTTATACTCTTAACAAACTGTTTAAAGTAGTCTGCTCTTACAGAATATGATAGTGCATTGCTACGTTTTGAGGATTGAGGGTTATGTTGGACTTTTAGCTGTTAAATCTTTTTATATCTATATGGTTGAATATTCTTTTGAATGATTGTATGACGTATATAGCATGATCTGGTGGTACTATTTTTTTTTTTTCAACTGATGGTGATGATTGGATTGTGTATCATTCTGATAGATTGAGACCATGTGATTATTGAGAAAATGCAAAAGAAAATAACCGTCGTCCTGTGATGCTACTGTTCTTTTCAGATAGAGAAAAATGTCATTGATTACTCATAAAGTAAAACAAGATGCGATAAAGGAATATCTTGTCTAACAAAAGAGACAAAAGAGTTTCCACATGTCCTTACCCAAAAAAAAAAAAAAAAAAGAGTTTCCACATGTATGTCCCTCTGTCCTACTTGTCGAATAATCAGTTCTGGGTGTTTGTCATTCTTATATTGCAGGGTGTTCTTATTGTGGGTGAGAGGGGAACTGGAAAGACATCTCTCGCATTGGCTATAGCAGCGGAAGCTAGGGTGCCCGTTGTTAAAGTCGAAGCCCAGCAGTTGGAGGCTGGACTATGGGTTGGACAAAGTGCGTCAAATGTTAGGGAGTTATTCCAGACAGCCAGGGATTTGGTTGGCCTCTCTATGCCTTCGTTTTATTTCTTTGTTGTTACATGTTGATTTACTTGCATTTTGATTTTAGACTGATTTTTTTTTCTTAATAAGATTTTGCACTTAATGTGTTAAACTTGATGTCCAGAACATTTCAGTTGAAAACAATCTATATCCATCCATGCTAGGGATTGGGTTTTCACTTGGGCTTCTACATATTTCAAATACTTCATCATTGCCAAGTTTGGTAGTCGAGAAAGGATGTCTCTGCACAAATGCTTTTTCCTCCCAACTCGCAGTCTAAAAAGTTCTGAATCTTTTTTCGTTTAAATAATCTGGCCTCCTATGACTTCAGAAGGTCTGTCTTTATAGTAGTGATCAGCTAAAATTGATCATACTGACTGGAAATTTCATATGAGAACTTAGTGCTGGGTATGCCCTCTTTCTTGCCTGTTCCCTTTTGCAAAACATTCTCTTTTGCAGTTGAAACTAATTTCTATGTTCTTTGATGTAGGCACCTGTAATAATATTTGTTGAGGATTTTGACCTCTTCGCTGGTGTCCGTGGCAAGTTCATTCACACTAAAAAGCAAGACCATGAGGCTTTCATCAATCACTTCTTGTTGAACTTGATGGGTAACTTAAGCCATACTGCTGTTTGCGAAATTTGTCTGTCCTTTTTCTGTTTTCTTTTATCACTCTAGGTTTGCCACTAATCTCTCAACTGGTCCTTTTTTCCAAGATATTCTGCTCCTATATTGCATTCTTGGTGTTGGCTTGTATTAAATCTTTGTGCTTGCTAATTTTGTTTCATAGCATCTCCAGTATAAAGTTCCTCTGTATTGCAACTTGATTGCGACGATCTATTTCAAGACCAATTATTACTGAAACAGTATTATAGGCCAAAACAGATATGAAGACATGCAAATATGAGCTTTTTTTTACCCCCTTCCTGCTGCCCTACCTGAGTATCATTTTATTGTGTGTTTACTTCAGGAAAAGGTTATTTCTTTGATTTCCCTGTTGTCTGGTCGAAGCTTCTGGATTGCTTTTGTCCTGATCAGCATAATTATTTATGCAGATTTGAAAACAAGATGGTGTTGTCTTGATGGCCACAACTAGAAGCCTCAAACAAATTGATGAGGCGTTTGCAGCGACCTGGTCGGATGGATAGAGTCTTCAAACTGCAGAGGCCAACTCAAGCAGAAAGAGAGAAGATACTACGAATTGCTGCTAAAGAAACATGGACGATGAACTCATTGATTTTTGTCGACTGGAGAAAGGTGATTTACCATCAAAGAGACGTGCCCCATACTTTCCTTTTAAGTAACGATGCGCATTCAGGTGTTGACAAAACTGCTCATTTCCAATAAATATAGGCAACTGGAGAAAGGTGATTCACCACCGAAGAAACATGCCCTATACTTTCTTTCTCAGTAAACAACGTACTTTCAGTTGTTGACAAAGACTGCTAATTTCCTGCAAAAATGGGCAGGTGTAGGACCTTCCAGCTGTGAGGTTTCTATGGCATCTTATAATGACAGTACTCTGAATGTCCTCTCAGTCTGCAGCTTTGTGTTAGTTTGTAGATGGATATTCAAGTGCTACCAACTACTGCCAACTGCTCGCCCTCCTGATTGTTGGTGGATTAGCCCATTAAGCCTGAAACTAAAAACCACTACATTCTGAGAAGTGAGGAAACTTAAGACCTGTTTTTTTTTTTTTTTTTTAAAGCAATTTATTTAACTTCGCAGGTGGCTGAGAAGACTGCTCTTTTACGACCTATAGAACTGAAACTCGTTCCTGTGGCATTGGAAGGAAGTGCATTCGGAGCAAATTTGTTGATGAAGATGAACTTATGAGCTACTGTAGTTGGTTTGCGGTAAGGTCATGATTAAAACTGGTCTGGGCTTTTGGTCAGTATGTGGCTTGGCAGTGTTCTTACTGGTGTTTTCCTGCTTGATATTCTCAACATATCGAGTTTGTATAAATTGCATCAACAGTCCCTCAATCAGATTGCTAGTCCATCATTGGAAATAATTTTTCTTCTGAAATCAAGATTTGGTGAATTGGAGGGATTGTCCTGATTAGAATATGCTGGGATATTCACTGCCACCGGTCTAGTTACTTTATTTTGCAATTTTATACGATATAGGATCCCTGAAATAATGCGTAATGGCCAAATAATAATGAGAGTGAGAAGATTGATTGGTTGTATGTATAAATTCAATGGAAAGAGCTGGCTGATGAAAAATGCAGCAGCTGATAAGCTGATGTGCCAGCTCATGAGAATTTCTGTACTAGCCATTTTCAATAAAGCGAGTGAACTCTTATTTAGATTTTTTCAATTCAACCGTGGGTATGTCAATCGTGGGATCTATCTATCATTTGGTGTTTGTCATAATTTACTGAAAGTGACTGTTGAACAAGGGCCTGATCGTCTATTATGATAGGAATTATGGGATCTTTTTACACTAAATTTATGCTGCTTGTTGACTATGGTTGATTTTTAGTGTCTCCGATAGCGTGGCCCCTAACTTCTCTGGTCATGAGTCATACGGCCACTTTTCTCCTTTTTAAAGTTTCTATTCACATGACTTCATTGACCATAATGTGAATTCTCCCATCTATATTTTTATGTGATGAATCCTTTACCATGTACACATTATTCATTCATTATTTTGCATAGACCTTCAGCCATATGGTTCCTAAATGGGTTCGGCAAACAAAAGTTGCGAGGCAGATTAGCCGAATGCTGGTGAATCATCTGGGGCTGACGCTGACTGAGGAGGACATGCAGAATGTTGTTGATCTAATGGAACCATACGGTCAAATTAACAATGGAGTTGAACTTCTTAATCCTCCACTCGATGTATGTGTTCTTTCCAATCTTTGTGAGTTAGTGGGATGTGGAGTTATGCTCAATTAATTTGCCTAAATGCTTACTATTAGTTCGTTGGACTATCTTGGGCTATAGTCTTCTAAACTATTTAAAAGTGGCATAATTCTGATATCACAAATTCAGTGGTTGAAAATAGGATGTGGTACCGTTATCAGATATGAATCATCGTTCTAAAAATTTAGGTGACTCGATATACCTAAACCAGCGAACGAACAGTTACTTCTTTATCTGTACAAGTTTCTTCCCTTTTCTTGAGGTGCTTATATAATTTGATGATTGACAGTGGACAGAGGAACCAAGTTCCCCCATGCTGTTTGGGCAGCGGGTCGTGGCCTTATAGCTCTTTTACTGCCTAACTTTGACGTTGTCGACAATTTGTGGCTTGAACCATCTTCGTGGCAGGTTATTGTCCTCTCCTTCATTCTTGTAATGAAATAGCATGCACCTTTCTGCGCTTACGAGCAAGTACCTGCAAGAGCCATATTCCTATTTTAAAGTTCCTGTTCTACTGCTGAACTGTGCATGTCATCCTTCTGGATGTCAGCTCACCATACGGTAGTTGAGTATGAAACAGGACATTGAATAGTCAAACCCACTGACATGAGATGTCTATTTATAGCTTTATCTGTTGTTGGAGTATTCTGGCAGACTTGTTTAATCATTGTGCTACATAATAGTGTATCCACGTGTCCTGGGTTGTTCTTGTTTTCCTCTTTGTGGGGGCGGTTATTTGCAGATGCATGTCTTATGGGATTTTAATGCCCTCAGTCTTATAAAAATGTTTGCTTTGACCCCTTTCTTGCAGGGAATTGGCTGTACAAAGATCACCAAGGCACGGAGTGAAGGATCTGTAAATGCTAACTCAGAGTCAAGATCATACTTGAAAAGAAGCTTGTATTTTGCTTTGGTTCATATGTTGCTTCACAGCTTCTACTTCCTTTGGGAAGAAAAATTTCTCTCTTCTGATGAATTGAAGCAAGCTCAAGAGGTTGGTCCTGTAACATTATGCTTTGAGATGTCTGTTGATATTCTCTACCTTAGGTTTCCTTTTGAGTGAAAAATCTCACAGTGAAAGGTGAGCACATGTAGACGGATATATTTATATACGTACCTGTGACAGATAGCGACAAGGATGGTCATTCAGTACGGTTGGGGGCCTGATGACAGTCCTGCAATTTACTATCACAGTAATGCGGTACTTCTCTGTTCCATTTGCATGTACTTAATGACTATAAAATGGATCATTGATCATCTCCACAGTACTGTCATGTATTGAAGCTCCATGTTCCAGCTGGGGATCTTTCTTAATGCACTTTAGCTTAATTCTGTTTGTATGTTTCTATTTCACTAGGTTACAGCTTTGAGCATGGGGAACAACCATGAATATGAGATTGCAGCTAAAGTTGAAAAGGCATGTGTCTGTTGCTATGAGGCTTTGTCTGACTTACTATATCCCGTAGACCGAATTGAAAGGGCAGCAAATCCTGGTTGAGTGTGAGATTCTTGATGTTCCTTCTTTGATGGATTCTTGTTTGCAGATGTATGATTTGGCGTATTACAAAGCAAAGGAAATGTTACAGAAAATCGTCGAGTTCTCGAAAAGATTGTCGATGAGTTGCTTGAGTTTGAAATCTTGACTGGAAAGGTAGATTTGGAGGTGTTCCGGCTTACTAATAGCTTTGATGTTTTCTGTGTCCTCATACAGTTAAATCCTCCTCTGTTCAACAGCAGTTGGACTGAATGATAGTCACAAGTCACTACTCATAGGAGTAGATCATTGCTATTTATATGGGAGCTTATCATACCACTGTGTCTTATTTAGTTTCTTCCTTACAAGACTTCAGGAGAAGTCTATGTCCTCCCTTATCATCATAATACCTTTCCTGCCAATTCTTCTCTCGATTTTCGGGTACCCTTTTTCCATTTGCCCTTGGAGTCCCTTGTTTCTTGCAACCCTTTCCACTGATGGTTGTTCATCTCCTGTCTCTTTCCTATCATCCTCAGTCTATCAACATAATCCTTTTTTTGATGCACTTTTTAGCGAATCCTCTGAAACTAGCGATGACATATTCATTAATTGGCAGGACTTGGAAAGGATGCTTGAAGAAAATGGTGGGATGCGGGAGAAAGAGCCATTCTCCCTTGTTCAACTTTTAATGGACAGGTAAATCTGAGTTTTACTTTACTTGTCTGGTAACAGAAGTTGATTGAATGCAATCAAGTTCCTTATCTGATTTAGTGAATTGATGCACGAGGGACTAAGTAGTATGATCCTTGATTCTGGTCCACGAATCCACTAAAGGCAGTTGAACAAACTTGAGCTTTTTGATCAAGTCTAGTTTGTGGATACAACAGTGCTACTTGCTCGGTAATTTTGATACTTGGCGTTACTGCATTATTTGGTGCTGTGAGAATCTAGAAAGCAAGTTCGAAAGTTGCGATTTTACTTGGTTTTGGATAGTAAAGCTCTCTTAAGATTAATTGACTCTTGAAGCAAACAAAAGAAGAGCAGATAAATGACCGATCAAGTCTAACGAAGATTGGCAGAGCTTGTTGAGGAAATACGCATCCTTACTGGGCTGAGGAATAATTTGTCCTCGTCTTTGAATGCTTTGATGGGGATTTATCTTTGACCCCCCTCAAATGCTGCACTTTTTTGTTTCTCAACCATAATCGTCACATAAAAGAGAAGGAACATCATTCACTGGCCCAATAAGCAACCAATGATTCAGGCCGAGTAACTGGACCGTTGAAGCTAACCATACACAACATAGTCTGGCATTTGCAGAACTTCTAGTATAAGCTACATGCATTACACTGAAGTTTCTTTGAGTGGAAAAATTTAATCTCCCTCCTCCAGACTCAGATTTTATAAAGAAGTGGAACATAAAAAGATAATTAACCTACCGTTATACGTGGCTTCTGTCTGTGAAATACTCCAGCCTGTGCTAATTTGTAGATAGTTCTGTTCAGTCTGTCTTCCTAGCAGCAATATGCCATGTCTCGTGCCCATATCAAAAAGTGGTTAAACGAAAATGAGATTCCCCAAGCCTTTCATTGCAAAAGCAAAGTAAACCTTTCCCTTCATACAAGATGATTTTGAAGCCATAAATTTGACTTCCCCGTCATTTTTACCCTCTACAAATACTCACTCTTGAAATGTGGTCATGTCAAGTGATAGGTGCATGGTTCACATGAATTTGTAGCCCTCGAGGGAGCATCTCAACATGCTTTAATCTGCTGATACATGTTCATCGAAGAATGCTTTGCTTTCCCAGGATAGAAAGAAACATTTCTTCTGAATCTCAATATCTTACACATTTTCACAAATGTTTCTTTGCCAATATTGATGGAGAATGCTTTCCCAGTTTTATAATGTGTTTTGTGTGGGCTTTTTTAAGTTAAAACTTAAATCACACTGGCTCTTTGTGTGGGCCATACATCGTGTTTAGCATATAACAGATGAAAACCAGATTTTTCTACTTTATGGGCTAAATGCCCATTAGATATATGATGTAAGGGAACTGCCACCTCTTGTCGTCTTTGTAGCCTGGTATCTAGCAATTTCCTTGATGACCTGGATCATCAGGTAACTGCACTGGTTAGGG
>JAGVVM010014185.1:0-15977 GCA_019149425.1 Psidium friedrichsthalianum
GGTATTTTTCTAATTTCTGAATAATATTTAAAATATGAAAAATAAGAAAAATTATTTTTGATGCTCAAAATTGATTCCTTAGGCCAGGCCAAGGTTCTCAAAGTTGATTTTGCAATTTTCTCATTTTTCTTTATTTTTTTTTATGAATTTTTGAAAATAAAATGCGGAAAATACTGAAAATATGGAAAATTAGTTTTTGCTCAAAATTGATTCCCTAGGCCAAGCCAAGGTCCCCAAAGTTGATTTTGCAATTTTCTCATTTTTATTTATTTTTTATGAATTTTGAAAAATAAAATGCAGAAAAAATACTGAAAATATGGAAAATTAGTTTTTACTCAAAATGATTCCCTAGGCTAGGCCAAGGCCCCCAAAGTTAATTTTTAAATTTTATAATTTTTTTTATGAATTTTCTAAAAATTTTCTGAAAAAAAAATGTAAAAAAACAAGTGTCAACAGCTGCCTCTTTGAGAGAGCTCTCGCGAGAGATCGCTCTGAAAGACAAGATGACACTTGATATCTAATCGACTCTACTGGGAAAACTAAAAAGTCGTGACGTCCAACTCTAGTTTCCCTCTTGAAAGCTTGGTCCAAATTTCATCCTGCTCACTTTGATATGGGAGAGAGGGAGAAGAAAGAGTCAAGGGATTTACGTGAAACCCACCTTTTCACTCGAGGTTGTTATTGACAGCTCTGCCGAAAAATGGAATGGAAACCTAAGGATTTGTTATAAGAAAACCTCAGGGTGGTTAAACTTAGACCCGTATGGTAGGTCACCCCATGGCAGATTCCTAATGAAAGGATTCTACTGATTGAAATTTGATTAAAATTTGACCCGTATGGTAAGTCACCCATGGTAGATTCCTAATGAAAGGACTTGTGTGCCTGTAAAAGGACTTTGGTACCTATATAAAGGACTTTTATGCCTGTAAAAATGACTTAATGGTGCCTGTAAAAACGATTTTGCGGTTTTGTAAAAGGACTTTTGTGGCGCCTGTAGGAAGGACTTTATACCTATAAAAAGGATTTTGTGGTGCCTGTAGGAAGGACTTTTGTGGTGCATGTAGGAAGGACTTTGTACCTGTAAAAAGGACTTTTGTGGTGTCTGTAAAAAGGACTTTGTGATGCCATCTGGAAGTTTAAGAAGATTCAGATCCTGTAAAATCTTGAACCCGGTTAATCTTTACATGGAGGTGCCATTTGGGATCTGGATGGAACCATAGAGTCCGCATAAGCTCAAACCCGAATTATTGCGCTAAATTGGAGAAAGTTAAAAGATTTCTGATGTTTTGAATATTTTAAGTTTTCAAAATGAGTCATACTCATTTGAGCCATGTAGAATTGTTTCAATAAAGCAACATGATACAAGACGGTTACCCAAGACATCTTGCAGCATACGTGCATGATCAAAATCCTTTGCGAGGATAATTTTGAATCAATAATCTGAAATCACTAGATGGACTCAATTAGTCGTGTCAACTGGAGCATTCTCATCAGAGAGGACTTTTCACAATTTCAATTTTGAGTGATTTTCGCTTCTTTACTGAGGAAGATTTCTAAAAACATTCAAACGATCACTCGAAACCTATGTCGAGGACTTCGGGACTATTTACAGTGTATACAATCTGATTGATCAGAGAAGGTCTTTTAGGGGACTGTAATGTAGGCTTGGTCAAAGGCTTACACAATGGATAGGCATTTTGAGGTTTAGAAAAGGATGAAAATTTAAAAGTAACTTCTTCAGGTCTACAAGTCAGAACCTTGAAAATCAGATGAGACCAGATTGTGCTTACTCTTTTAGGCAATAGCTTCTTGTTATGAAATCCCGTGTTAATTTGAAACGTTTCAATCGGGAGAGGCTTTCGGGTAGGTTGTAATGTTGGTTCAGGGTAGGCTTATCACGACCTAAAAATTAGAGGCTAACGGATTGTCAGGTTAATTGACTAACCTAATTCAGACCCTCCCAAGTCCTACCGAATCGTAACTTAGGTTTTTTCATGCAAAGTTTATTCATTTGGAGCCGCCACTAACCATTCTTGGTAGGTCGATTAGAAACCTAAATAAATTAACGGGAGAATTAATTTATTTCTGCGAACCAGAGAAAATGAGTTCGGAGACTTGATTACATTAATTTGGAAAAATTAATGCCCTTTCGGTACCAAGTTTCATGAAAAATCCTCTTCCATTGATGATTGTAAATTGAATGTCTTTTCCTTTGAAAATGATATGAATGACCATGTATATGTAAATTTTTTTTTTTTTTGTATTTTCGGATTAAATGACGACTATTATGAAAGCATGCCTAAAATGGGTTATCATCCAATTAATCTAAGAAAATGATTTCTCAAAGTCTTAACTTATATTAGATGATATTTATGACATAAAAAACAGACTTTTGGCATGATTAACTATTAAAAATGAGATTTATTTTTTGGGGTTTTTTATTTAATGAAACAAACAATCAAAAGGCAAAGATTGAACAAAAATAAACAAAATGCCCATAATATACCTTTTAATTCTGATTTTTTTCGATAAATTCACTCATTCCCAAGGTGTGGGCTAGAGAAGAATTTTACCCGCTACGTCCTTGGAGATTCAAGCCAGTATGCGGATAATTGTATAGAATGACATCATCCCTTGTTACCAAAGGCGGAACACGAAATTCTATACTAAATTGCTGTCCCATTCCACAAGATCATGGCTAAGGCATGCAATTTATTCTCCGAAGGGTCTAGGCACAAAAGGGAGCATATATTATGGGCATGTTTGTTTAAAGATATGCAACTTTATAACAATCAAGCAATCAAACAAACATGACAAAAAACAAGAAGCAAAAGTGAGCAATTTAATTCAAATTTTTCAGAAAAATAGGAGGGTGATCGAAAATGCTCAAGTGGGGTCTACTTCCAAATCCAAAGATCGATTTAAGTTCTTTTTGAGAAAATTATCTTTAAGGATTTGCAAAGTATTTAGATAATTCTCAAAAATTTGGATAAACATTTGATCGAATCTTATCTTATCAAATAAGTTCAAAGAACATTATAAGAGATAAGATATCTACCAGATAACATCCCAATCAACTCACATACTAGAGATAAAATTCAAAGCAAAGAATTATCGGCAACAAGTCCGACATTATCCAATTCAAATTTTCTCAAAGATTAGATGAAGTTTAATTTAATAAACCTCATCCACAACATAGAGGTAACTCAATAAAATCACAAGATAAGAAAACTCAACCAATGGATAAACATTCTCACCCAAATCACATATTGGAGATAATCATTGAGATCAAGAATTCATCCGCGATAAAACGAAACCTTATCCACAACATATGATAATGTCAAACAACTATAGGATAGGATAATCCAACCGACCATGATAGGATTCAAAGCAAAGGGGCTATCCACCAATTGATCAATTCAGCCAAAAGAGAGTGTATGCCGAAAATTAATTCTTGGTTCACAAAATTATTAACTTTTCCGGTTCATCCAGTTTGATCTAAAAAATTATGAACAATTTTTCCAGAAAAGGGATTTCCAACTAATTCCATCAAATTCATCCAATTTCATGAAAAAAGAAAATTTAGAATTTCTATGCAACAAGTATCAATTTTCGGTTTTAGCCATGAATTGATGGAAAAAAGTTTAAACTTTTCGATTTTAATTGCAAAATTAACATGCTCAAAGGGATCTAAGAACAACGATGCAAGTTACCAAATCAACAAGCATAGATTAGCAATCAAAGTTGGGAGTTTTTACCTTTTCCAAGCCAAAAATCTTGCACGTGCGTGAGCTAGAAATTCGACCAAAATTACGTCTTTTGAGCTTGATTCGGGCCCCAAACCACTGAGATTCTCAAATCTAGCACTATCTCGCCTTGAGTTGCTTGGGCAAAGTCTCAAAGCCACGCCCAAATAACAGCAGAATCGTTCTTGAATAACAGCAAATCTGCAACAATTTGGACTCCAAACAACAAGCTTTTTGGCGCTAAACGGTGACACAATCAATCCTTTTACTCTAGAAATTCTGAATTGCCGACCCCTTGAACCCTAAGCTTAGGCTAGTATTTATAGAGTTTGATCAATCCTAGCCCTAGTAGGATTCATTAGGGACCGTAGCATTAAGCTTAGCTAAGGTAGGATTAAATTAAGCCATTAGATTAGAAATTCTGAATTTAGGAGTTTTAATTGCTTAAAACTCTTAATTTTTAGAATATTGAAGAGTTTCAATAGGTTAGAACTCTTTGATTTAAGCTCAATCTGCTAGTCCAAATGGATCCAAATGTAATGCATGAATAAAATAAATATGCAAATCATGAGGAAATATTTTTGGTGAGAATTAATTCTCAATTCTTGTGCACTATATATAATAAAAATCGAAATCAAAATTTAGGTGTCAACAACTGCCCCTCTTTGAGTGGAGGCTCGCAGAGGTTTCGCTCAAAGATCAAATTGAACCTAAATTTTGACAATGCAAATGATGAATGAAATTTTGGTGGGGTTTTAATCCCAAGCGAACGGAAGAACAGGTCTATAATGGATATGGCAAGATGCTTATTGTTCGAAAAAATCTGCCAAAGGAGTTTTTGGGCTGAAGCAACAAACACGGCAGTTTACCTTCTGAATTTTCTTCCCACAAAAGTGTTGAAAGGGATCACTCCGTTTGAGGCATGGACAGGAAGAAAAGGCTTAGCTCAACATTTAAAGGTATTGGCTGCATTTGTTATGTTTTAGTTCCCGAGGAAAAACGGGATAAACTTGATCAAAGAGCGGAGAAATGTATCTTTCTCGGTTATGGTTTCAAACACCAAGGGGTATCGGGTGTATAATCCAGAGACGAGAAAGGTTTTTGTCTCCAGGAGTTTGGTGTTTGACGAGGAAGCAAAATGGGATTGGAATCGTCAAGTACCAGACCATGACGTTATTGCGGATAGTTTATCACCCACGGTGGCTGAATTAGAGGGGTTCGAAATTTGCAGAGCATTTATGAGAGGTGTAATTTGGTTGTTCAAGATCCTGATTCTTTTGAGTTGGCTTCGAAGAGTGCCGGTTGGATGTCGGCTATGCAGGAAGAAGTAAATCTAATTCACAAAAATGAGACTTGGGAACTTGTTGATAGACCGACCAGACAGAAAGTTATTGGAGTAAAATGGGTTTATAGAACCAAGTTGAACTCGGATGGATCGGTGAACAAGCTCAAGGCAAGGTTAGTCGTGAAAGGCTATTCTCAGCAATCCGAAATCGATTTCACGGAAACTTTTGCTCTGGTGGCAAGACATGACACAATCAGGATGTACTTGCTCTCTCTGCGATGCTTGGCTGGAAAGTTTTTCATCTCGATGTGAAGTCGGCATTCCTTAACTGTTTTCTACAAGAAGAAATTTTTATTGAACAACCGGAAGGTTTTCTTGCTCCAGGATCGGAAGACAAAGTGTGTAAGCTGAAAAAGCTCTTTATGGCCTCAAACAGGCGCCTCGTGCTTGGTATAGTAGAATAGATGCTTATATGCTAAGCAAGGATTTGACAAAAGTGAAACGGAAGCTACTCTTTATGTCAAAAAGTTCAACAGCAAAGTGAATCTCATCGTTTCTTTGTATGTTGACGATTTACTAATCACAGGAGGAGATGAATCAGCTATAATCATTTCAAGATTGACATGATGAAGGAGTTCGAAATGTCTGATTTGGGGTTGATGCATTATTTTCTTGGTTTTGAAATTCATCAAGAAGTGGACTGCATTTTTTTCTGTCAAAAGAAATATTCAATTGATCTTCTGAAGAAGTTCAAGATGAATGATTCGAAGCCTGTTTTGACTCCTCTTGCGGTAAATCAAAAGTTGTCGAAGGATGATTGCAGTGAGGCTGTAGATGCGACTTTATTTCGAAGCATTATTGGGAGTTTGCTATATTTATCTGCTTCGCAACCGGATATAATGTTTGCTGCAAGTTATCTGTCTCGATTCATGCAATCTCCTAGTCAAGTTCATTTTTCTACAGCAAAGAGAGTTCTCAGATATGTTAAAGGTACAATAGATTTTGGAATTAAATTTAAGAAGAATGAGAGCTCCATGTTGTTGGGTTATTGTGATAGCGACTGGGCTGGAAGTGTCGATGATTCTAGAAGTACTTTAGGCTATGTATTTTCTTTTGGTAGCGGAGTGTTTGCTTGGAATTCAAAAAACCAGGATGTGGTGGCTCAGTCTTCTGCTGAGGCCGAGTACATATCTACGGCGGCAACTAGTAATCAAGCTATTTGGCTCAGAAAAGTTCTCGAGGATCTGGGTTTTAAGCAAGAAGTTCCTACTACTATTTATGTGGACAACAAATCTGCTATTGCAATTGCCGAGAATCCAGTGCAACATTGGAGGACCAAGCATATATCGGTGAAGTTTCATGCAATTCGTGAAGCGGTGAAGATTGGTGAAATTCAGCTGGAGTATTGTCCGTCTGATGAACAAGTGCAAATATTCTAACAAAGCCTGTATCGAAGGACAAAATTGAGTATCTACGGAAGAAGCTTGGAGTTGTTCCTAAAAATCCTAAGGAGGAGTGTTAGTCGGTTAAGGATTTTCAGGAATTTGTTTAATTGTTCGTGGGGTTATTTTAGGCAGTTACCTCCTATTTTTTAGGTTGTGCAGTTTCTGATTTGTTGTTCTTTCCTTTTTATATAGAACGTGTTGGTGAGTGGTAGAACAGTTTTATATATACATATATATATAAATTCTGGATTTCCTGCATTTCTCTCTCCAAAATTTCTTGTGTTCTGTCAAATTTGTCATCCCCATCAGCAAACTCGTGGTCGTCAAGAGACTGATTCCCGATACCAAGCAATGGGTGGACGAGTGCTTCAACGAGGTGAATCTGATCAGCGGCATTAAGCGTAAGAACCTCGTGAAGCTCTTGGGTTGTAGCGTTGAAGTTCCCGAGAGTTTGCTCGTCTATGAAGGAGGAAGATACATGAGCGTTCACGCTTGGTGGCTGCTTACCAGTATTATGAGCTATGCATGTTTTCCCTGGTATCTCAACAAAGCTGCTATACTCTTAGATACAGAGGCCAAAACCACTGGAATTGCTCCTCAGCCGTCTACGCGCAGATGCTCCACAAATTCGTGGAGCCAAGGATGATGATGGGGAGCGAATGTTAGCATGGGACGCGTGCGGCGTGGACAGCACGCGAAGTGTTCAAGCATAGACGGCTCGGAGTCGGTTCCCGCAAGGTTCATTAGCGGCGAGAGCAGGAGCTTCAGTAAGATGATTAAGGCGAGGGTGACCCTATAGAGGGATCCTGATTCTAATCAAAGCTAAGTCCAGTATTCTTTTCCTTTTGATTTTGCGCAGCTCTGTGTGTATGTCCCTATCTCTCCTAAGCTTGTCGTCTCTCTCTCTCTCTCTCTCTCTCTCTCCTCTATCTCTCTCTCTCTCTCTCTCTCTCTCTGTAATTCACAGGGGCGTTATCGCTGGAAAGAAATTACCCACGAGTCATTCCCGATCCAAATGATATCACACGAAACAGGTAGGCTCTTCCTCCCTTCAAGGCAGCACTCTGTTTTTCGGTTTATTCGTGGTGGGGTTCGGCTTCGTTTGACTTTTAGTTAAACGGAGCCATACCATTTAGGTTACGCGCATTGCTGATAGTTATAATATCCTCATTCGAGTGTTTGTTTGCTGTGGTTTCACTCGTGGGCTCCGATCTCAGCGTGTTCTTTGTCGCACATAACTTGTTTGATAAAATGCCTCGGGTGGTTCGAACCCCCGACTTTGAACCTGTTCTTTGTGGTTGTCCCATATGATATTTGGTCATTTTCTTGCTTGAATGCATTCTCCATATGTAGATCTTCGTTCTGACATATTGTACTGCCCTTGGTTGCGACCAGTGTGTGAAATATACTACTCCAAAGTTGCCCCATTAGTCTGACTGGGATCTGGAAATCTTGTCTAAGTGTTGGACCGGTCCAACTTGCTTGCTTCATGTTCATTTATTATTATCTCAACATGCGTATTTTTGGCCGATTCTTGGTTTATTGTGTTCCTGGTACATAGTAGAACATGTATGTACTCCCATTTTCTCTCGGTTCGATCTTTGGGGAAGGATACAAAGTCGGGAACACCCCATGTTAGCCAAATTGTGGTCTGATTTGGGTTTCGAACAAGCTCAAATCCCCGACTTTCGGGGTGATTTTCTCTCTCATCCTGCATATGCTCCGGGTCATTCTTGTCTCATTTCTTTCCTCACATGTGGCTTTTCGTGTTAGTGTAGTCTTTTTCATTGTTCATAAACGAAGATCGAATTATGAGTCCGAGAAAAGGCCTCAGTGAGCTGAGAGGCAAGAGACGATTTTTGGTTCTAAGTGTTGGGGGCAGTGCGAAGGGTCCTATTCGTAGCCCGTTTTTGGCATGGTCTTGCAACCATTTTTTGAGCCGTCAAGTTTTTTTGAAACCTCACCTCAACTACTTCGCATGGTTTGAATGGCTTCTCATGAATACATTCGTGGAGTAAAATACGGGCTATGAAAAGGCCTCAGTGAACTCAGAAGCTAGAGGTAGTCTCATCATTTTCGGCTAGGTGTTTGGGTGGTGTGAGAAGGCTTTTTCACCGCACGCTTGTGACGTGTGCATTTGATATTTTGCTGAGAAGTTCGATGTTTTGAAAACCTAGTGTTACGTAGTTTATCTAACATCAAACGTTTTTTCCAAAAGATGCACGAGATAAGAGATTTCTGAGCTTGAAAATAGGCACATAGCTGTTTATGCGATTCGGTTCAAACCCAGATTCCCCCGAGCTGCTCAGATTCACTTATTCGGGCGTGCTTTCCTTCAATTTTCGGCATATCTTTTGTCATTTCCTATGTCTGACAATTCCTCGCGTGTTGTAGTTCACGTCAGTGTGTGTTTTTGCTGATGGTATCGTCCGAGACACTCAGGAATAGCCCGTTAAAACTCCTTCATGAGCAGCCTTTGCGACAAAATAAAAAACTTAAGTCTGGTGGGTCAACCAACGTGGGTTTTCCCCGCAAATTTCGGTCATGTTTTGATGCGTTTCATCTGCTTATCTCAACCTGCGTTATTTTAGTATGTTGTAGTTGTATCCATGTATAGATTTTTCTGCTGGATGTTCCCAAGGAGTCGGGAATTAATGTAAAAAAACCCATACGGCAATTTTGAGGATAATAAAATTCAAAGAAAATACTCCCGGAGCTGCATCGTTTGAAAACAACCCAGAATCCTTTCGATTCGCGCCGGGCTTTGGGGGCATGTGCCGGGTCACCCCGCATGACACACAAAAAAAAAATTAATTAATTAATAAAAAATAAAAAATTAATTAATTAAAAAAATAAAAAAATAAAAATAAAAAATAAAAAATAAAAAATAAAAAAATAAAAAATAAAAAATTCATAAAATTATCTAAAATCGTCAGAAACTAGGAAACGGGTCATTTCGACTGACCGATCCTATTTTTGGTGAATTCAATCCCGATCTTTTCAAAATGACGATTTTGCCCCTATGGGCAAATTGTCTCGAAAAATTTAGAAAATTCAAAAAAATCTCAGAAATTAGGAAACGGGCCATTCAACTGGTCAATCCTATTTTGATGAATTTCCTTCATGATCTTTTCGAAATGACGATTTTGTCCCTTATCGGCAAAATGATCTCAGAAAATTCAAAAAAAATCCTAAAAATTACAGAAAATGGAAAAGGTCAATCTTGACTGGCCAGACATATAATCTTGTGGACTTTGACTATCATTCTGCGTGAAATGACAGTTTTTCCCCTCATGAGCAAATGTCTCGGAAAATTTCTGAAAAAATTCTCAGAAATTGTGGAAAATAAGGAATGACCACATTTCAACTGGTTGACCTGTTTTCACTTCCCGAGCTTTGAAAAATGCACCATTTGCACTTCTAGTCAGTTTAAACCCAAACTTTTCCTCAATCATCCCAAATGATTTTTAATGAAATTGGTACGAAAGGGCGTTAGAGTAATCTAACGTAACCAAGTCCCCGAACTCATAATCTCTGGTTCGCAAAAATAAATTAGTCCTCCGCTAATTTATTTAGGTTTTCTAATCGACCTACCAAAGAATGATTTAGTGGTGACTCCAAATCTTAAAATATTTAAACAAAAAACCAAAGTTGCGATTCAGTAGGGCTTGCGAGTGTCCGTGTTAGTTAGGTAATTTAATTAACCTAATAAATCCGTTCACCCGATCGAGCGATTAAAATTTTCTTGGGTCGCGACAGCTACCATCTTCCTATTCACCATGACTTTGTACATTGGAACAATGGAGAGGCTGAACTAATCCCACGATTTGCGAATGCCTAGAAATCGAGTATCTCCAGACAGCCAGTAAGTTCGAGAGTAAAGACTTATTCAAGATTCTTGAAAGTAAAAAAAAAAAAAAAAATATTCTTCCATCGTAACTCGGACTGTATACGAGCCTTTTCACGGAAAACAACAATACTCAATGGACAATGACTTTAGTGATTGGTATCTCAACTAGCTTTGGACAATGTTTCACCTTGGACGTCTCTCGACCTCCTTGTTTTGGATTATCCACAAAATCTCGAGGGGTTCGCAGGCCAATATTGAGTGGACCCTGTCAATGGCTTTCAGAGTTGCCACAAGAGTTACGTAACCCACGTTTGCTTGAAACATCCTAACAGCATTCTCATCAAATGAGACCAATGCAAACTGTTTGAGCATGAACACGAAATTCTTCTTTCCCTGCAACATGGTGCTTCATATAACCAAGAAAGACAGGCCTTTTTCCTTGCGGTGTGAACGGCAAGTAAGATCTTTCTGGCGCAATCGACCACCATATATATTTGTGGGACTTGGCAAGATACTGGTGTATGACCAAGAAATGAGGGGCATCCTTCCCCTGCATGTTCAGTGGGTATGTTGTAAAGAAACAAGGTTTTCAACTTACACTTCTGCAAGGCCAGAGGGTATGCAAATACACGTCTCATTTCCATGTGTACTCAAACCACATTGCCACAATTGGAAGAGGCTGAATATAGCAACCATCGAGACTGATATATGCTTTTCTATTCACTGTTGGGCTGCATATTCGCATAGATTTTTTTACTGTGGAACAGCCTGATCTTTCTTAGCAGTATTTTGTCATGCATCAAGCATATCTGTGGCTGACACCAGATCTGGTATAAAGTTTTCTTGGTTTCTCGTAAATTAAGGTTGTCTGAAGTGAGGCTTAAAATATTTTTCTTGACTAACGCACAGACAGGCACTTGAACTTGTGAACCATTGGGGTCCACATTTATACTATGCTTACATTGTGGTAGGCATCTCTGTGGGCACATAATTGGACTGTCCAATTGTGAGGACTTTTGCAATATCAACTACGGCCCGATTCATCATTTAACTTTTGGCCAAGAAAGTCTCTAGCAGCAGTACATCTTTCAGCTTTCTTCTCTGCAGGTGTCCTCATGAGTATGTACCGTGGATCAATTAAAATGAAATAAATAATAAAAAAAAATGCAACGCATGCAGAATTAAATTAAATAAGCACATGAAACTACACACACAAAAAAAATTTAAATATATTTTTTTGCTAGAGACTAAAGTCTTTAATTTTCATAAAATAAATGATTAAATGAGGAAAATCACAAATTTAGGTGTCAACAAACACAAAAAATCTCATAAAAGATGTTGATATACCCCAAAAACGATTAATTCAAACCAATCAAATTTAACACGGGAGAAGAGCATTGGGGATGCCCAAAGTGAGGAGAGAGCTTTTTCCACTTTTTCGGCATTAGGAAAAGACAAAAAGTTTTTAGGTTATGTCCCACGAAAAAACTGGGAGTCGAATTGCATAAATTAAAAAGCTCGTATTGAAATTAAATGCATGTTAAGTGATTTGGGTTGGACTCTTCCCATATTTAACATGACATTAGTTATAATTTGAGCTTTGCTAGCTTAATAATATTGAGTTATGAGAATAGTATCTTATTGGAGTCACAAATTTTGAAAGAATGCACCTCACAATAATTTTTTTTATTGAGTTTTATGTTATTTTTTGAGACCCACAATAAGCTGTAAATGATGATAGTCAGTCATATAAGCATTTCTCTTTATATTTAGTACTCAACGCCTTCTCGGCATATAAATCTCATGTAGGGAAGGGGAAAAAAAAAACACTATTCACAAGAATGAGTTATGACTCCTCATAAATTAACCTCGAGCGGCACAAAAGACATTTGTGTCAAATTAAAAAAAAAAAAACTTCCACCAGTTTCATGTGGAGGAAAAGTCGATTCTAGAGAAAGATCAAAGCAAGCTAGGTCAGGGGGATCGTCCCGACAAGAATCATGGGGGTAGTGCCTCAAGTCACCAAATGACTTTATAAAGTTAAAACATATGTTTTTTGAGTTTTGGCTGAGCTACGGCTTATATTATTTTCACTTGTAATTGATGGATGGAACAAACATATGTGAGTTTGCCTACTTATATAGAATTATTTACTGGATGAACCCTAAAAGCTGTTTATAAGATCCGATTAGCTTTTTTCCTCGTTAGTTTTACAACAAGTTCCAATTAGTAAGTATTGAATCGGCTATGATGGTCTATAATTAATAGACGGTAGACACCAAAATCTCATGAAAGATAGTGACCGTTAAGGCCAAAAGCGACTAATCCAAACACATCACATTGAACATGGAGAAGAGTGTTATGGGGTGCCCAAGTGAGGAGAATGTCCTTTTGGGCACCAGGTAAAGACAAAAAGGGTTTTTTAGGTATGTCTCCGTGACAAACGGGGAGTAGAATTGCATAAATGGATCAGGATACCTAAATGAGGTTTTAATTATATGAGTAACATTACTCAATCCGGCCGTCCATTTTCATGTTGGACGGCTAAGATTCGGTCACGGCATTGTCGAGGGGGAGGGAAAAAAATGATTGGGAATATTTTGAAAGTTGAAAAAATTTTGAATCCCAATATCTCTCAATCTTGGCCGTACTAAATGAAAATGGAGGCTATTTGGAGTATATCTATGTCATAAAAACCCCAATGTTCGGTAATACTGTTTCGAATAATAAACTAAAAGCTTGTACCGAAATTAAAATGCATGTAAAGTGATTTGGTTATGGGCTTCCATCTTTGACGTGACAAATGATTTATATAAATAGTACTGTTTGAAACCGCAGGTGCACCTACGAATCAGCTGCGGAAGTGTCTCAATAAGCCCGAAAGTTGTGCAATTTCAAAGGTGTTGCAGTCTGCAAATACCTAGAGAGGAGTCATAGAGGAGAAGAGCTCAAAAACTCTGTACACTAATTTAAAGCTCTTGTATTTAAATGAATCTAAAACAGTGGAGGATTTGTTTCTTATACCACCTATTAACACAATCATGCAGATGTATCAACGATATTTAGCCTAAACTTTGCTTCGTGACCCTACTTATTCAGTGGAATGGTAGAGCCTGATCTCGCGCAGTGAGTAACTCAGCCTCAAAGGTAATGGAGGAAGCAAGAGGGAAGGACAAAGAGAAACATAACCCCTTTTGATACAAATTACAAAAATATGCGGCAAAGATTATTTTCAAGTTCACCTGATTAAAGTTGACACGCTCATAATTCCATTAGGTCGGGTTTTTTGCAAACAGGAATTTATACACACGTACACTAAAGTGCGGACTAGCATATGAACAGGCGAAAATCTTCCGACGGAAACCTTTTAACGTCTATCTAAGATTGGTACGAACCATACAACTTCCTTGATCAATATACGAATGCAGACGGTGGGCAAAATTTCGGGGGGTCACTCAAGGTTCGATTCGGCTAGGCCGTTCCCTCCTTTTTGGGTGTAGTTTATACTCCCCTTCATCTCTTCCAAGACAGCTCATTCCGACAGCCCCCGGAGAAAAATGCTGGATATGGGGGAAAAATCCTGCTTCTGGACATGAAACATGTATTCTGCATAGATTAAGACATTGAAAGATGTTTGCGTGATTTCAGTGGACAGCAAACTCTCCACCTGAAGAGAAACTTCACAATTCTAATCTACCAAATCTAACGCAACATGTTCCTGTCGTTCTATTCTAACCACGCTTTTAGTCGAACAAGGATAATCGTAATAAACATACAAAGGCCGTAAAAGTAGTAGCGAACAGAATATCCGGACTAGTTGAGCATGCCCGAGTTAAAAAAAAAATGTAATGGCCAAAAAAATAATGTAATTGGAACCACCAACATCATCGATACAAAACCTCGCTAAACCAATCCGCCAAAAAGATTATGGGAACCACATTAAGGACACAAGTCTCACTGTGAGTGTGCGACCCTATGAGAGATTTTGATAACAGTCTCGAGGGAGCTAATGGATGCCTTCCGATCTCCTTCAAACCGAAATATTGGTCAGCAATTCCTCCTCGGAAGAAGAGAAGGACAAAGACGGATATGTGCTTACAAACAGCAGGCAGATTCACAGATGAGGAAGAGCATACCATTCCACGTTCAGGAAATCCTCGCAGTCAAAAATGGGAGAATCAGAAGTTGAGTTCCATCTCATGGGAAACATTTCTAATAGAAATGGGACAATGTCGTCCTTTCCTCAGATGCTCAAGTTTAAGCAAAAGCAGAGCATCCCACAATCCACTAGTTACTGCGATGGCAGAATGTTCTCCAAAACACCTTTGAAGTCAAAACGTTATGTAGGGAAAAAATAATATCCTCGCCTGACCTTCTTCTCTAGACCCAAAGAGTTCCACACTCGACATGCAATTCGTCAAAAGAGCTATGCCCCTTACATGTATTTCCCGAGATACGATCAGAGCCATTACACAACCAGGATATACGTCATTAGGGCCAGCATACCAGTACCTCCTGAGACACAAGATCTTCATTCAGCTAGAGCCTATGGCCAAATCCACAATCAGCACACTTATGGTCCAATACAAGAAACCTCAAGCAAAGGTATGCAAAGCCACTTTGATCCAGAATAGTATCATCCGTACCAGTTCTCGGTACCATTTCGATGGCTTCCTGTGATGAGCCCATGCCCTGAAGAAGCAAAATGGTAATTGTGAGATCCTCATGACCCTATACCATTGCATAGAAATCCACTACTGAACGAGCGTACAAAATGTTCAAAGGGAAGCACTAGAATCAGTTTGCAGATTAGAACGTGAAGAATAAGAACTTTGTAGAAGTTCTCTTATGGTTCAAGAGCACCGACGCGGCAATGGGATTATGAGTACTGTTACCAAACAGAGTCTCCATTTCCTAACCCCGAAAGAAAACATGTCATTCATTTCAAAAAGATTCATGAATTTTATCTCACCCGCGGTTGACATCTCAGAATTGTTCGCTACCAGGAATGTACAAATTCAAACATAAGAACCACACTCATGCACATTCAAACCCCTTCCTGCAGTTCACAAGAACTTTAGAGAATTATGTGTCAAGGAGAACAAGTTCATTCTCACTACTTTGGTCCCATGACCACAAATCAGCCACTCCCTGGGAATCAAATGTCCCCACTAAACCGCTGCACCAGGTCCGCTCCCAGATGTATATGGCTATGGATACACAAGGACCGTATGGCGGACCCCAGTCCAAGGATCCTTATAGCTTACTTTTAGATGCTGCACAATCATCACATTATCGATTCCTCTATCTCAGATGACACCCAGGTCCATCTATCAATCAGCACCTCAGCAAACTATGGAGTATAGACAACATCCCTACACACGTATCCGCAGATGGTGGCAACAAGATGATGATGCCCAATCCAGCGGACAAGGAAAGAGCAAAGAAAAAGATTCCTTCACTCCCCTTAGACGATGAATCGAAAAACACTGAAGAAGGATTTCGGCGGAGGACCTACCACCTCGCTGAAAGCACTTTTCCTGTAAAGGATGCACCCGGGGATATAAGTAAATTATTGTGCTTTGACCAGTATCGTCAGTTGTGCTAAAAGTGAGATTTCTCTCACCTGTAGTTGAAGTAGAAATGTGCAT
>JAGVVM010014188.1:0-19095 GCA_019149425.1 Psidium friedrichsthalianum
TCTGAGTGTTAATGAATTTGAACTCTTAAACTTGTCAACACAATGAAATATCTTCTCTTTCTAGGTGCTCATCGCTAACCTATTAGTTCCAGATCCTAACGTTGCATGACAGCAAAAGAACCTCCATATGATACTGCAGTTACTTTTTATTTGTGTGTGGGGGTTTTGGAGAGGGGGGGGGGGGGGGGGGGGGGGGGGTCGTCTTTCAAAACACTGCAGTTACTTTAGGACATGAACCTAAAACAGCTTAAAGTGGTCCTGCACAGATGTTGAGTATACTGAACGAGTTACTTTCGAATTTCGGTTGCTGGTATAATCAAGGGTTTGAGATTGATCATCTTTATGTGCTTCTAAAGTTTTAACTCACTGTTTAAACATTCATGCATAGAGGAAGTTAGAACAGGAAGCGAACTGAAATATCATGTGATAGAAGAACATACTTTCAATAGGGAGAGGCTAGTCAGGTGTATGACTAATTTTTCCAGGCAATGTGAACTTTGTAGCATGTATGCTATGCCAGGAAGCTCCCATTGACTAACTTGTGCACGTAGTATCAGATTCTGACAATTTGACAATGGAGGTAGCACTCCTTTCATCTCCAACAGGGATAGAATCTAAGCGCATAGAGCAAGCAAAATAGAAGAATTAATTAGTATTTATTTCCTGTTTAACTTGAATAAAGAATAACAAAATTACAGTCTATCCAGCTACAATATCCTTTGACCTTATCTCCTTGTCAGGAAAAGACATATAAGGATACTAAAGGAGAAATGAACGAATGAATCTATTTAAGAATTGAGACTATTTACATAAAACTTGGGATACTTGAAGGATCTGATAATTGCAGTAAGTTCTCACATGAGACAGCAAACCTCGTTATTGATTGAAGTTTCCAAGAAAATCCGTCCACTGCCTCTGTAAAATATTCTGAGATATACTATTCTGTAAGATTATTATGGAACAGTAGCCTAGCGTGATGGGAGAGTAAGACTAAGATGACTAGGCCTATTACTCTTCATCAGATTTCAAAATAATTGTATTTTTCTAGTAAACTGAAAGAATGAATGGAAAATGTAACCTTTTCACATAATCTTAGTGAATTTTTCTTGTGAAAATCAAGCATCTAACAGTGTTGCATTGCATCCATAGTGAATAATTAGACACTACTAACGGCATTCGCTCCAAGGTTCAATATATGAAACACAAGGTTCTGAATTCACAATGATTCCACTTGATGGAAGACTAGAATGCGACAGAGAGAGCTGAGGTCGCTCAACGGGGCAACATTGGTGCTAATCACGGACATCATTCAACACGAGCACATCTTATAAAGGTTAAAAATATCGAGCTGGTACCTGCAAACACCAACAGCCAATGGTGATCTTAGGAACTCCGCGTAGCTTCTCAAAAAGTTTCTTTAACAAATCGCAGCACATCCTCATGTCACCAGGCATATCAAAATCTATCTCGGCTTCGACCAAAGAAGATATATCATCAAGTCTGAACACAGATGAATGACGACCTGATACACGCAATGACAGCAAATGTGGAGCCCAAATTTTCTCCGTGTTAGAGAACCTGTCGCCGATGAGTGCCAACTCTTTCACACTCGTCGAATATATTTCAATGTTCTTCACGCCCCTGCACCAATGCAACTCAAGAGACTCTAAAACAGGACTTCCCCTCACAATTCTCTCCAGTATATCATCACTCAACTCCGCATATTGGATCAACAAGACCTTAAGACAAGGCCACCGAATGTTAGTGCCAACGAAAAACAGCACAAACCGACTTCCAGGCGCACCAACCGACTCAAGCAATACAAGAACCGCGGCAGTTTATACAAGAACGGCAGCCCGGTAATCAGAAACAGGCGAAGATCCTCCACGCAGCGCCCCTCCACAAAGCGAAGCCAGAGGTCGGCTTGGGGCGGCAGGCCTCGTCGTACTTGAAGTGGGTGATGTGGAAACTCTTCACCGCGGGCGAGGTGCACCGAATCAGGACGCTGTCGACAAGCGACGGGAAGTCGAAGGTGTAGGTGCCGTGATTGCGACTCCGAGTCCATGTAAACCATGGAAAACGAGGTGGGTGGTGGTGGTCCAAGTGGATCGCCACCGCTTGGAGAGGACGCTGGTCTTGACAACGTCCTCGAGCGGCAGAAATGAGAAGATGTGGTGGATCACTGCGTCTGGCAAGGCGCTGATAAGATCCCTACGCCTCAAAGGAGGAGGGGCTCGGTTTCTTGCGGAGCGATTCGGCCGGTCGCCGGAGGATTTGCGGTGGATGGCGCCGGGGACGGTGGTCCCCGCCATGGATTTGAAATTCTAGGGTTTTCGCGGATGTTCCCCCGAGTGTCCTAAGGTTTTTTGGTTTTTGCTTTTTCTTTCTACCTTTTCACTCCTTTACCAAAAAAAAAATTCTACCCTTTCACTCTTTACTCTAATTTCTGCAAAGTTCAATTTGATTAGATCAATTAGTTATTGATTCGATTTGGTGTATATATATTTTCCTCTTCGATCCGAATTCCTATCCTTTTTTTAAAACATACTGCCTCCAAACACACACATACATATATATACATATTCTACTTCCATTTTCTGGCTAAAATTTTTTCTCTTAATGAATTTTTCTCTTTTGAATTATTTATGCAAGCTTAACTGAATAATGAATCTGATTGCAAAAACAAATTAGAAAATTTCAATAGGAGGAGGTCTAAAATTAAACTTATGAGTTAGAGAAAAAAATGTATCAAGTGACCAACTTACGAGATACACTAACTCATTCGAAATTTTTCTTCTTCTTTTTTTTTTCATCTTCTTATAAATGTGTGTTTCTCATACACCTACGATAAAAAGGTTCCTAATTCTGGTTCTGTGATGCTCCTTACTATTTTTGAGTTCGGTAAATGTTAAGGGCAAATCCGTCGCCCTTTGATTTGAGCAATGAAATAACATAGGAATCAATAATCGTGATTTTGTGAAAATAAAACTAAATTCGGAATGAATACGGAGAAGATATTTTTTATTTGATTCGCTGGATACTCTAAGAATAAACATCCGCAAGCTTGAAACTCTTTTAATTAGTTTAACGATGTGATGATTAAATCCTAATATTATACTGTTGTTTATTCGAATTACAAATTTGATATGTAGCTTACAAGTTACTCGCATCTAATTATAGTCATAAACAGTAATATTAGAACTATAATGCAATCTTTGATGATCGTAAGTCAGTCAAGAATTATTACGAGCCTTTAATGTAAATTCTATCAAATAAATTTTAATGAGTGTAACAATACAAACCATGAACTATTAACAGTTTTCGCAATAAATTATTATTTACCCAGTATAATAAAATTAACATTATTTAATTATCAAATTAACATATTGATTATTTGAGTTTAATAATCAAGCTATCTTATAATATAATTTTCACTTAATTGAGTATTCTAAAATCCTTGTGTGGTTGTTCATCTACTGAGCATCATGCACTAACGATTAAAACAAAAGCTCCATATGTTTTGCGAAAAATAAATGATTTTTAAAATATTTTCCTAAAAAATAATAACTTTTATTGCACGAAATAATTAATCAATAAAAAATAGTTTCATATGAAAATATTTTGCATTTATCATTTTACAAGCAATACAAATGATTATTTCTTAAAAAAAATTTAAATCATTTATTTTTCGCGAAACAAATAGATTCTAAATTAAAATTTTATAATGATTTCCTTGTAACCAATCGTGTATGTTAGATTCTTGTTCTTGAATCTACCCGGTGCCCATTGGATCATGCATGCTCGCTTTTAGGTCTCGAAGACTCTAAAGACTCCCTTGTTTTTACAAACTAGGCATTGAGTTCATTAATAATTGGCCCAAAAAAATTTAGCAAACCTCAAAATCTTGTATGAGATTTTTTTTTAATTACGGAATAAGTCCTAAAACCGTTCCGATTCCTAAAACTGTTCCGATAACGCACTTGCGTGCGAAAACTCGCATTTCGTGCATTTAAGTCCTCAAACATACAACTTCTATACACAATTTTTAACCTTTTTTATTCTTTTAATATCCCATGACTATTAATTAAAAAAAAATCTCACACGAACATCCAACAAAACTTGCCGGAGCTAATGGAAAGACTAATGATTACAAATCGAAAGCCAAAATACCGATTAGTTCCGATTACAATTTTCTTTTGGGCATCTTAAAATCCCACTTTTATCTTCTTTTGGGCAGCACAGAAGTACTAAGTTTAAGCATTTGAAATCAAACGCAACCGAATTATCAACAAATTTTCAGACAGAGAGCTGAGCAATTTCTCAACCAAAACATCCCTTTCATATGTCGATAATTCACTGCTATTAACCTCCTTCCTTAAGGAGGTTCATATTTACAAATGATCGAGTTTAAATCAGGAACACGTTAAAAACCTGATACTGTCGTAGTTCATGTAATTTTACTGTCAAAAGAGAGTGAATAAGAATGAGCAGCGTAGTGTGCAGGGCAACACACCCTTGCCAGGAGATCAACCCAAAACTGGGATTTTCGTATGGTTTTATGAGACACCTATTTGAAAGGATAATCGAAGATAGCCGCGGCATTTTTTGGAAGCTCTTTGATAGCTGAGTATGTTTCGGCTCATGCCAAGTAGTTTCGACAGAACAGCAGTGTCAAGGCATTTTTGTCCATGGCATGGGACAATTCAACCTTGATAATCAACTTCTCCAGCATGAGTGCTTCCCCAAGAAGAAACTTAATCAAGGCAAGCAGACGTTTTGACCCAAAACTATTAGCTTCAAACCGATAATCTCAACACTCTTGAGATGTTTCACCAAAAAGTCGAAGTTCCCCTTCCGTGAGGGTAAAAAAAATCTCCTTCGTCAAAGTTAAAGCGTTCTGCAGATTCTTCAAAGAGCTCAAACTGCACGAAGATACCCCCATTTAAGAAACTTACTTCACATTAGAGGTGGATCCACAGGGAAAAAAAAAAAATTCATCAGCTCATTAAAATTTCAAACAAACAACCTTCATTTTGTCCACCGCACATGCTAGTTAGTTTTACTTATATGCGGTACAAATCAATTTGAGCTCTTAAACTCGTCCACACCAAATAATATCATCTCTCTCGAGGTGCTCATATTAGTTCAAGATCCTAATGTACATGGAAGCAAAAGAACATTCAGTAAATCAATGCAGATACTTTAAGACATGAACTAAAACAGCTTAATATTGCCCTGTACAAATGTTGAGTTGACTGGCAGAGTTATGGGCAATTTTCAATTGCTAAAATAAATAAAGTTTGAGATTGATAACTTTTTGTGCTTCCAAAGTGTTAAATCACTGTTTAAACATTCGTGCAAGAAAGAAATAGCAGAAGAAGTGAACGAAATATCATAGCAAAGAAGCAAACCTGAAGGGGGAGGTCAGTCAGGACTATGTCTAATTTTCCAGGCACTGTGAACTTTTTAGCATGTATGCGTCCCGGGAAGGTCCCATTGACTAATTGGTCCATGCAGCATCAGTTCTGACATTTGAAGAATGGAGAAGGCAGTCCTTCCAACTCCAAAAGACAGAATCTAAGCAGAGAGCAACCAACAAAGGAAATATAATTAATATTTCTTTTCCTGTCTTGTGAATAAAGAATAACAAAATTACGGTCCATCCGGATAATCTATCCTTTGATCCTGTCTCCCAGCCGGGAAAAGAGCGATAGGAAACCACAAGTGAATCTCTTTACGAATCGACAGTATTTACATATGCTTCTCACGTAAAACTTGTGATCTTTGAATGATCTGAAAATTCTATTAGTTAGTCTCATGAGGCATCAAATCTCGTTACTAACTGAAGTTTCCAAGGGAATCTGTCCATTGCCATTGTAAAATAATATGAGAAATCTCTGTTAGATATATTATCAAACAACAGCAAAATGTGACAAGAGACCATGATTTGGTTCTGCCAGCCTAGGATGACTAGAACTATTACTCTGTCATATTTCCAGATAAATGACTTTCTATATAACTGAAAGAATGAATTGAAAAGGCACACCTTCAAATGATCTATTCATGCATTTTAATTTTTATTTTTATTTTTGCGAAAATCAAGGTTATAATAATGTTGCATTGAGTAGCATCCATAATAATTAACAATATCTAATGGCATTCATTGTCCTCAACAGAGTGATCCCAGATCCATTTATTGGAAATCAAACAGAGGGAAGAAGCTCTGTGGTTCGCACGGTTAGCCATATGTCTTTAAGTTATAATTTGAAACGCTACCAGTAATTATTTATGTATGCATTCACAATAATGCCGAGAATGCCACAGAGACCTGAGGTCACTCGACTTGGGCAGCAAACACCACTAGACGGTGCTGATCACAGACACTTATCAACCGTAAAAACAATGAGCTCGCACCTGCAAACACCAACCGCCAATGGTGATTGTAGGAACTATGCACGGTTTCTCAAAAAATCCCTTCACCAAGTCGCAGCACATCCTCTTTTCATCGGACACAAGAGTTCAAGTTCGAATTCGAATGGAAAAAACTAACTCAGCTTCAACTGAAGAAGATACACGTCAAGTCTGAACATGGAATCATGATACCATCTTCCTAATAATCGCAGTGACGCCAAATGCGTGGCCCAAATTTTGTCCGGGTTAGAGAATCAGTGGTTGTTGAGTACCAACTCTTTCAAGCTTGTTGAATCTATTATAATGTTCCTCACTCCTTTGCACCCGCACGGACTCTAAAACAGGACTTCCACTGAAAATTCCCTCAAGTACATCATCACTCAACTCTGAGTATTCGATCACCAAAACCTTAAGACAAGGCCACCTAATAATCCCACCCAATGAGAAACAACACAAACTGACTTCCAGACGCGCCAACCAACTCCAGCTATACAAGAACTGCGGCAATTCATACTTTACCGGCGAGAAGAAAGACGGCCTCAGCCGGAGCTCCTCCGCAGGGCGTCCCGCCCGGAAACGAAGCCATAGGTCGATCTTGGCGCGGTCGGGCTCATCGCACCTGAAGTCGGTGAGGTGGAATTTCTTCACCGGGGCGAGGTGCACTGGCTCAGGACGCTGTCGACGAGGGACGGGAAGCCGATCTACCAATCTCTCCATCGAAGACATGGTCGGTGGTGGTGGTCCAAGTAGACCACCACCGCTTGGAGAGGACGCCGGTCTTGACGGCGTCTCGGAGGGGCAGGAACGAGAAGATGCGGTGGATCGCGGCCTTTGGCAAGGGGCCGATGAAATCCCTAGGGCTACTGCTTCGTTTCAAAGGGGGAGGAGGTGGGTTTTGTTTGGTGCAATTCGGCCGGTCGCCGGAGGATTCGCGGTGGATGGCGCCATGCACGGAGGTCTCCGCCATGGATTAGAAATTCTATGGCTTCTGCGCGCGTTCCCCGAGTTTCCTTGTGCTTTTTGTCATATACACTGCTTTATCCTTTAATGTTCCCTTCATACTTATCTTATTTTTGTGGCAATGTGAAAAAAGAGTTTATTCTTTTTGCCGACCAAAATTAAACTTAAACTCAGAGATTTTTTTTTTTTAAGTAATCGACACAATTTAAGTGGTACAATAATACATATGGTGATCACAAATTGAACCTTTCAACGTTTTTATCATGCTCTTGGACATGTTTATTTGAAAAAAAAGTTAAAACTTTTGCCTAGTTCAGCACCACATCTTTAGAAACATTTATACACGTAATCTAGGTCTCTAAAGACTCCCTTGTTTCGACAAATTAGAGATAGAGTTCAATAACAATAGGCTTAACCATCTCATATTCTGGACATCATCACATCATGGCCTGAGGGTGCCCTTGTGTTTGTGATCGAGAGATGTGATCGGTTCATTTGGTCGGGTCATCACTCGGGTGCCTTCACTACATCTTCGGCTTGGGACCTTATCCGGCGAAAGAGGAATGTTGTTCGTTGACACTCCTTTATTTGAAATTGTTGTATTGCCCCGAGGCATGACTTTCTTCTTTGGTTAATCACCCTCAACAGGCCCCCCACGTAGGTACTATTATTGAACTGTTGCAGAATTTGGGATGGCGTATGTGCCGTTTGTCAATGTAGACCAGATTTAGTAGATCATGTCTTCTTTGGTTGCAACGCCACTGACATTTTGCGCTAGCTTGGGTCAGAAAATGCAATCTTGCTTGGCGTAATTGTGCTTGGCAGAACAATCTTCAATGGGCTATTAAATATACTATTGGCCATGACTTTTACCAGTAGATCGCACGATTCTCGTTTGGCTCTCTTTGCCATATTATTTGGACTAAACGCAATCATATCTTATTTAGAGAGCGCTCCTTCTTTAGGCTAGTATTTCTGAAGCATCTTAAAAAAGTTGTCAAGGATAAGGCCCTCACTTTTGACCAAGTGGAGGATAGCTCTCGGAATCGGTGGATGCAAGTCAATTGGGGCATTTCGTCATCTATTTTCGATTAGTCAATCTATTGCCTTGTGTCTTTTGCTGTTTTTCACTTCGGTTTTTCTTTTGGCCGGTGTTTGCCGTGTGTAATTTGTCGCGCTCATGCTATTGCCTTGTTTAGCCGTAACACCTTTGCACCTGTTGTGACATCCCCAAATGTCGCCACGGGTGCGAGATTTTTGTGTTGGGCTCCCCTCTTTGTATTTTGCACCGTGATATGTTAATATACTCTTACTTTACCGAAAAAAAAAATAGGCTTAAAATATATAACCAAACTCAAAATCTTATAAGAGATTTTTTTTTGTCTGTATAATTACTGGACAAGTCCTAAAACTTGATTCGACAATGCAAAATGAATTTTCGAAAACTTGCTCCAATGGATAATTCCTCCTATTTTGGAGAAGGTTCATGATTACTAAATATTTTTCACAGTGTTTCTTGGCCCAAAAAGTTGTTGGAGCGATGTGATAGGCATTTCGAAATTTTTACCACTTACACATCGCTACAGCTTGACTCCCAAAACTCACATTTTGCGCATTTAAGTCCTCAAACGTGCAACTTCGATGCACTTAGAATCTTTTCTGTAACTTAACTTCTTTTTATTCTTTAGATATCTCATGACTGTTAATTAGGAAAAATGCACGTGAACATCCAACATAACCTAATGGAGCCAACGGAAATGATTTCCCGGTTTTTTTCCGCTTTCCAAAAGTTGGACCAAATCGAATCGCAAAATACTGTTTAGTTCCGAATATTGGAAACTCTCTTGCCGAGAAAAAACCAAATTAAACCATAAAAAAGGGTAGGTTAAAATCCAAGTTTATCTTCTTTTGGGCAGCAAAAAAGAACTCCAAGTTTGTGTCTTCGGAATTGAACGCGATCGAATTATCATCAAACACCAGCGAGAAATGAGCATTCTGATAATCCATTCTCAACCAAAACACTCCATCATATTTCGATAATCCATACTATTAAGTTTATATAGTAATCATTCTGATTCTTAATTCTGTTATCGAAAATAAAAAAGATGAGAATCCTCTTTAGTAATGTAATTCTGTAATTTTGAAAACAGTTTTGAAGCAAAAATAAGAATAAAAAAAAAGTTGATTCTAGAAAAAGAATCAATTTTGAAAATCACAAAATAGAATAAAGTACCACATTTTCACTTTCCTTTTCAGTTTCTTGCTTTTTCCTCAACTTAAAACAGAACGAGTCTCATTTTCAAATAAAGTAAAAAAAAATAAAAAATTGAAATTTCTAAAAAATCAAAAAAATTTCAAAAAATCTAAAAATTGAAGAAGCTTAGATTAAGCTAGTTTGACATCGTTTTCATAAATTTGAGCATAAATTCCCAAGATTTAATAGATTTTTTAGGAAACTCATAAAAAACTTTGAAATTAAACCCGAACCACATTCTCTAAGCCCTTAGGCTTCGATAGGATTTTATGATGCGATTTATCAATGTCATGATTACTTGATTATGTACTTGATTTCATTTGTTGTGATTTGCCTAGGTTTATGTACTTTAGACTTAGTCTAGCTTTAAAAAATTTTGGAAAAAGCCAAAAATAACTAGCATGAACACTTAGCAAGCTTTCATTCTTAAGTTTTGGATGAATTAGATTGAGATTTGATTCCTTGAACCAAAATATATACCAATACAAGGTAGTGTAGTGCATTTTTTTTATAGAAACAAGGGTGTCACCCATGTCAGTTGTCTGCTCGCTCAAAAAAGTTAGATGAAACCCCACAATTAATGGAAAAAATGCCTAGTAATAATTCTTAATATTTTTTTTTACATTTCAATATGCAATATGTTATATAAGAGAATTAATATGAATTAATTTGTGGTTAATTCAAAATGTAGGATGAAATTTTATAAAGCAACTACGTAATTATTTGACTTAAATGATAAAAATTGGAAAGAGAAATTATTTTCGAGAATAGAAACTATGTGCAGTTACCAAACGCATTTTTGTTCGAGGAACAAAAATTTTATGCAGTTATCAAACGCGTTCTGATTCTTTAAAACTTATCCATGGAACAAAATCAGAAGCAGTCATTTTAATAAAATCACTTTTTCAGATCAAAATGGTCACCATATGAGCTCTTAACCTCTTTCCTTGAGAGGTTCATATTCACAAATTATCAAGTTTAAATCAGGTACATGTTAGCATATCTTTATGTCTTCTAACTCGGCTGAGTGTGCTAATCACCTCTACATATTGTACCTTTGTTGCGATAAATATGTCCCACGAAATTAATCAAATGATCGATACAACTACTCAAATCCTGTGATAACCAAGCTCGTAGAGGCTGTAGGGAGGCATCTCTTTCTTCTTAATTTTCAAATCCAATTTACTCTCCAATCAAGGCTATGAGAAAACAAACTTTGGTTGCGGTTCAACTGCTATCCTCCAAACGAGCAAGATGTGCAATTCCTTAACAATTATCGGTTCTGTTGACCCACAAGAAACATTTGTTAAGCAAAAAGGTTAGTGTATTAATAACTGCGATTGCATCTTTTACAATTACTTAACTAAAGCTTTCGGGTGCACTCACTGATAAAATTTCCTTCTACATGAAGTTTTTAGTTCCAGCTGAACAATGTTTATAGAAAAGCATGATCTGGGCATATCGAAATCCCAACGTTTGATGAGGAAATACCAGTGCCTATGTCCGAAGAACACCAAGTCGAAGACAACTTTATCGATTTTAGAAGCACTTTTGGTGGCCTTGGACAAGTTGGATCAAATTAAGAACATCGCAATCAACAATTTCAACCTCTTAATATGATTTGCTACACCATGATTCTCACGGCTGCGAACCCCAATAATTCATCTTCATCAATTTATAACCTTCGGGCATAGCGGCGTTGGGCGTAGCAAGGTGTCGGGCGACAGGGATATTCGTTGGGCGTGGCAGTGAGAGTTGGCGGGTACACGAATGGAGGCAAGGCACGGCGTGAGAAGAGAGCTAGTCGTCAAACACCGGGGACAAACCGCGGCCGTGAGGATAGCGAGGTGCACCTGCATCGTGTAGATGAACCGTGCGTGCAATGGCCGTGAGGATAAATCTTGACCTTGAAGCTTTTTCCCGGATGATGTGCTCTCTTTTCATCTCTATATGTCTAATGCGCGCGTTTGTTGTTTTTTTTCTTGATCTCCAAGGAAGCGAAGGCCATATGGTGAGGGCCCATACCGGTCAAGAGAGAGAGATCAGAGTAATAATATGTCAAAATAGGTCACGGACCCATTTTCAACCCATATTTGATAGGTGAGTCATTATATGTTTTAACTATGTTCAGTAAATGAGGTTTTAGAATTGCAAAGCCCAACAGTATATGTATTAAATGGATTCATAGTTTACCCAAAACCCAATCCACTTTTGTGACTCTCTCTTCACCTTTTATGAGAGAATACCGGACTCCTTGGATTTTTCCAAGTTTAGAGAAGTCTTGGAGGGCCTACAAGATGGGCTCGGCTTCACTCTTATTAAAAATATCAAGATAGTTTCAGTTTCATTTTTCCAATTAATTGTTGTTTTATAACCTTGTAAGTTTCGTCTTTTAGTTATTGGAGTATACACTTCTATGGTTGCATTTGGCATATCCATTTCTATGTAAAATTCTAATCTCAGTACTTGCCATTGCTAATTCGTCAACATAAATCATCTTTTTCAATATCTTAGATTCCCTTGACCTATATATATATATATATATATATATATATATATATCTTAGATTCCATTTAATTAAAATTTTAATTCCTCCATGTTATTTGTTGCTATAATTTCATAAACTTGCTACCAAATACTAAATTTCTCTTATCATTCATTGTGAACTGATACAAAAAACTGAAAATTCTAAGCAATGTTGAAAGCCAATTCTTTAGCATCTTATAGTCAAAATAGGGATTCACTCCAATGACATATACACATGAAGAGCTTAAAATAGATTAACTAGGTGGATAAGGATTTTCATAGGTTGGATTAAATATAAAAGTATTTTAGTAAATGAGTCAGTCAGGTGTGCATGGCATAAGGATCGCGTACAAGTCACTAAATTTGAATTCACGGGTCAAAATGGATTAACTGAGTTATTTTGGGTCGAAGATTAACTGAGTATTGAGTTGGACCATTTTCGACTTGATTTAAACCCGATCCAGCCAACCATTTAATGACCGTAGTGGAGGCATGATTTATGAAAGTGAGCTGCCGTTTTGATCGGGAAGGGAAGGGAGAATTGGCAGAAAATTTCTTTCCTTTCATTCATTTGTTTCCTTCTTCCACTCGCCCACATGCACGACAAATCCTCCACTGAAAGAGCTCCTCTTTTATTTCTTTCTCTCAATAATTTATTTTTTATTTATTTAAGCAAGTGAATATTTTGGCTGAACTCTCAAAGAACATGCCTACACTAATCTTTCGAAGAATAGGAAAATAGCGTCGGCACATGTGATTTTCGGCCATATGAGATGTCCAATAATATTTCCATTTTTAACCAAAGTTTAGAACGCGTGTCTTTCTTTTTTAAATTGTGAAGAAAATCCTGAAGATTTTATGGGGATTTTAGTCTTTGTACCGATCGGAGCTTATGTAGTCCTCTCTCATCGTTTTGCCAACCCTAAACGCTTCATTGTCGTGGCGCAGCCAACAGCAAAAGCTTGAAGAATCCTCCATACATGGACAGGATCGAACTACCACGTCCTTCTTCTGATCAAGATGAAACCCGAAAGCCAGTGGATTACATCAGCCAATTGCCTCACGCCATAATCCTTCATATCTTCTCCTTTATGACCACCACAGAATCCATCAAAACCAGTGTCTTGTCCAAGCATTGGCGTTCCACTTGGACCTCTAATCCCTACATTACTTTCTCTTTGCCGGCCGACAAGATGCCAAGACGGAACTCCAAGAACTTCATACCTTTCACAGAAGCTTTCATAGACACGGTACTATCATTCTGGACCGCAATTAAGGTAAAAAGGTTGCTCTTTCACGTTCCTTTCCACGCCTCGATGCAGTCGAGCATTGATAGGTTGCTCACTTTGCTGTTTGGCACAACTCCGAAGAGGTGTCAATGACCATGTATAGTTGGCGGTCATCTAGTTGGCCCCGCCACGTCTATATGTTGCCGCAGTTCTTGTTCCGCTGCACCACGCTAGTAAGTTTTCATGTGATCCGTTGCCGTTTTCCCATGATCGGTGCTGTGAGCTGGTCTTCGCTGAAGAGATTGAGCATTGAATCTGCGGAGTTGGATGACAATGCGATGACCAGAGTGTTGACTGGCAGCCCTCTTCTGGAGTTCCTCGAGTTGAAAGGGTGCCGGGGCTTCAAGCACGTTAAAGTTGAATCAAGAGCTATGAGAGAGCTGGTGATCGATTCCTACGTGTTGGATAGTTCCATCCTGAAAATTTCGGCTCCTTATCTTCTCAAATTGTGCCTATTGGGCAATGTGAGGGAAGGGTTCGAACTAGATCACGTATCCTCTTTGGTTGAGGCCGAGTTAAATTTCAGCCTTATGACACTCGATCAGGTTCAGGCTGTCAAGAGGCTTCTCGAGAGGCTGCGTCACGTCACGAAGTTGGTGATGGGGAGCTGGTGCCTTCAGGTGCCAATCTGTTTAATTTCAAGCCCTATTAGTTCTAGTTCAAGTGGCAGACAGAAAGATTGTGCCATTTGTTTCGCATTGATTCTGGTATTGTTTGTTGGCTTAATGATACATGCTCATAAAGTGTTCAATGAAATATTAAAAAGAATTTGATTCTTTTTACAAACTTGATATTGGAAATTTGTGAATCTAGAAATTCATTTCAGACAATTGAACCTTCTCAAACTGTTTCTTCTTAAGAACCAAAAATATTTGTGCCAAAATAACATATGCCAAGAAGAACAAAAGGCCTTGGACACGGAATGGATCTTGAAGTACTATTTCTGCATCCTCTTGACCAAATCCACCCACATTAGGATTACTCATTAATGGCTGATCAAGTTTGATAGATTCACCTTCGGAAACAAGAAGTTCTGGTCATCTTATAGAGCCTCTGCGGAACGTTTGCAGGATGAGGCTTGTTGAATTATGCACATCTTAATCTTAAACTGATATTGCCGACATCAGTCCAGCAAAACATTAAAACTTCGATAACACCAAAATCTGATGTCCCATAGGAAAATTTTCTTTAGAAACATCTGCTGGTCGAATGCTCATTGTTTTGGTCTGTCTGCCGTTGTGAGAGAGCATTATGTATGATCTTCTTTAATGCTTGAAGAAGTAAAACTGATTGTTTCTGCTTCTTCCACCACGACTGACGTGCTCAGGTGCTGTCGCTGACGGAGGCGAGAGAAGTGTTTCTTCCATCCTTAGAATGTCGGCATCTGACGTGCCTCATCGCAGTGGACCGTGAGGGAGTTCCTGGTCTAGCAAAATACTCGAAAGCTCGCCGCGCTTGGAGAAGTTATTCTTACAACTGACTTGCAAACCCAGTCCTATGGTACGCAACTGCTAGAACCCTCTAGTTCACTTCTAACACTAGATTCGTATGCACATAATATATTGCGAATTTCAGCCTGAGGCCACACATGAACCGGCCATTTGTTTTCTTCTCGTGACTGAAAATCGTCTTTGGACCTCTTTCATTTTAATTGACACTGTGGATTCTCCATTGACGTAGATTTCTCTTAATGTAGCAATTGCTGTTTTATCATGTTAAACCTCGATATTTTTGTCTCATCTAGTTCCAACCGTAGCGCTCATCGTTTGTCCTGATGTTTTATATCTGCATATTAAGTTATCACAGGAACGTTGTTGCTGGTCGTCGCAACTTTGACGCAGAAGAATTTTGGAATTCTGCAAAGCTGAGCATCAACCAGTGTCTGACGCATGTCAAGATTGATGATCCCGGTGCCGATTTTTTGGCGTGGGAACCTGTTCTTTCCATGCTCAAGTTTCTCCTCCAGAATGCACGCTGTTTGGACGAAATAGCGATCAACAGTGCCAATTCCGACCCGTCCAGGCGATTGATCCGTGGGTACTGCTTGAAGTTGCCCGGATACTTCCTGTCACAACCAAAGTGTTCTCCGAGCGCGAAGGTCATTCTTAAGTATCCTTCCCAAGTATGTCGCCCTAAACGCGCGCGTAAATCCTGATCTGTTCATCAACCCCCGATGACGGCTTTTCCTCATTAGTACCCCGGACATTGTAGCCTAACATTTACGGAGCTCCAATTCCATGCATTTAGAGTACAGCGGCCCGATGCAGAAATTTGAAAGATCATCCTTGTGTGTTTGTTCGACTGGACTTGTGGCTCAGCTTAATATCGTTTCATCAAGTGTCTGTCACAAAAACAGCTGGTTAGGCTGTTTGTCTCAGTGAATAACACAGGTTTACAAACACTCCCTCTTGTCTTGCACCAACAACCCAAAAGTTACACTCACGATGAAGGATGAGGTAAGTACCGTGAGTGCCGCAACGTTTGTACGGTGAGACGAGGGCGACCGTGGGGTAGGTCTGACGGCCCTCGCTTAGTCTGGGTGAGGGCTTTCGTTGGCCATGGCCGGCCGAGGGTGTGACGTCCTCAGATTTTTTGCTATAAGACAAGGAAGAATTAAAGGATTTTTGGACTCACTTCCCCGCTCTAATCTTCTGTGAACCCACCCCCCCCCCCCCCCCCCCCGGCCACGCCCACGTGCTCTCTCTTAAAATCCCACTCCAAATTGCCAGCTATGCTGGAGCTCTTCTTTGGACAAACTTTCAGGTGAACTGCTCCACTCACGCGGTTGGGCTTCATTCCCCATGCACATAAGACAATTTTGCAATTATTTTTTTGACCATTGACTCCCTGTGCACGCATGAAAGGAACTTGTGCAGTTGGCCTCTCTTTCTTCTTCTTCTTTCTTCATTTCTTGTGTTGTCGCTGCACTCCATTTCTCGGCTGGGACTTGCCGTTTGCTGCTCTTCTTCCTCTTCTCTGCCGTGAACATCTGCTACAGCTTCATTCTTTTGGCTTGCTGCGTCTATCTTCTTCATCAACTCCCTACGGTTGCTGGATTTTCTTCTGCTTCTTCTCGGGTTCTCGCGTTCCTGCGGAGGAAATCGACTCGTTCGGGGTCGTCCGGTGTCCGAATCGAGCTCTATTTTTGCCTGTAACTTGTAAGACCTCAAGTTTTTCGATATTCTAAAAGCGATCAGCTAAAAACCTCCTAGAAAATTCCCAGTTTCGAATCAAAGTTAACCCTGTTCTGCTGGTTTTCTTCTTTTGCTTGTTGCAGTTACGTCCACTGCTGCTCCTTATTTGCTACTTGGGACGCCATGGCTGGGAGTTGCTGCTGCATTTTTTGCTGCTCAAGTTTCGTTCACGTGCTCGGCCACCGCGCGAGCCAAGTCACATTTCACCCTTCGAGCTTGTGGCCGTCTTGTTTGGCTCAATCTCATTGCCGCTTGGCCCGAGCTCATTGTCATCCGTGGCCCAAGCTTGAACTTGATTTTTAGGTGAGCACATTTTCTAAACTTGAGTTAGAATATCGGGTATGCTAGGGACTAGTAGGAAAAATTTATAATGAAAAATATTTAATTTTTTGAACGTAAATTGTCGATAAATTGCTGTTTAGCCATAGGAGTAATTTTGGTAATTTTTGTGGACTCTAGAAATTACCATGTGTGCCAGATTGCTTACCTTAAACCTAATTGACTTAGAATGGAAATCGGTCCTGGAATACGAGTTTTTGCAACGTGAAATGCCTGGTTTTATATTCGATTTATTTTTGAGTTGAATTATATGCTCTGGTGAATAATCTGGGGAAATGCATGTGGCAAAACTGACTTACATGAGTATTTTATGGGGTGAGCCAATTGAGAATTTTGTGATGTTCATCATTGATCTGCATATTGGGATGAAACATGTGCATTTGGCGGAGTGCGTAGAATCGTACGGGACAGCTCGGTAGTGTCTAGGGGGCCACTGGGAATGAGGGGAAATAAGGAGGTACTGATCGCAGTGCTAATTGAGCCATGGTCATTGCACTTGCGCCTGAACGTGCTCAACATGGGGTAATTAGAGAGATAAAGGTGTCAACTCGGTGTGATTAGACACGAGTTGAAGCACAGGCCTGAGACGTCTAGACGTAGCTGGGATCGAAGTGCTATTGAGCCACCGTGGAGTTCAGTCCGGAAGTGGCTAGTGAGCCATCGAGGACCCCAAGTGAATCATTGATCATCTACATTTGCATCTGTGTGATCTGAAGTCACAATATGTGTCACGCCCCGAACCTCCACGAGCGCGCGACACCTGCATAATGACGGTCGATACATGCGACATCCCAGGACTGTCGCCGACCTTGAAACCTTAATATCCGAATTTTGCGCTAGCGGAAGCGATTACCTTACCCCTGACAACAAATGAGCCAAGGACTAGCCAACCATAACACCTCATATATTACACATTCTCAGTTCCATTTATACATCAATATCAGTTTTGCAAATATTAACGACAACAACTAATCCAGGGCAACCACCATCTTCAGCCAACCACCGATTCGCCATCATTGTTTTGCCAATTGCCGTACACTGGGACGTCCCCCCCTGGATATCAATCTTTTGGTATTCTTACATGCTTATATCCTAGGGTCTGAAAAAAATAAGGGTAATCACCCGTGAGAACACATCTCAGCAAGCTAAACTTCTAAATCCCTTCTCAGAATTACCACACAAACCCTCAGACCCAACTCCACGCCTCATTAGGCATTCAAAACACAGAATCAAAATTCTCAAATATATTTTTAAATACGAAAACAGGCCAAAATATTTGAAATAGTAATAAATAATTACTTCGGGCCCGATTTTGCATAAAATGCTCCGTAAACCCAGTTTTCGGTATTCAAACACACACGGAACCCACAAAACTTGTCATTTTTCAACCAAACTCAAATTGGGCAGCACGTGAAACAGTCTTCGGAGTTCGTGAACAGTGATTCAAAATACTATTTGGCCACATTTTCGCTCTAAATATCCCGAAAAATCCATTTTCGCTCATGGCCATGGATCTAGTACAGAGACGGGAGCGAGATGGCAATTTTCAATTTTGCCCTTTCTTTAGACCACTTTGAAGTCAAAACTGCCAATTTCATGCCTTTCAAAGGCGATGTCCAATTTTTGTCCTCATCCTCAAAATCTAATATTATTAACTTATAAACGTCCGAATTCGGGATGTTAAATATATGCGTGTGGATTGTTTACGTTTTGGCCTGGGACATAGCTTCATATCTATATTGAGTTTAGGCATTGTTCATGAGTTTCGACTCATATATTTTTGTGATAGCCTTTCAGACCCTCAAACCATAGAAATGATTATTCCCCGTTATCAGAGGAATCTGACCGGAGGATGGGCCTTGCCAGAGGATGAGTAGTCCCAATAATGCAAAGATGGAGATTAGAGACTTTTGATTTGGTTCTGTTTCTTTGGCCACGACCGACTTATGTTTCAAGTTCAGACGATAGATTTCCCTCTCAGGTTGTATAGAACCTTTAATTGTTATATGTTAAGCTTTGTAAATTAAGATTTTCTCTATCTCTTCTATTCCCACATGTGTGTTTGCAGGGGTGTAGCGTTAAGTATTCCCTGTGGCATCTGTTTGCCGTCGTATTAGGGGCC
>JAGVVM010014189.1:0-12996 GCA_019149425.1 Psidium friedrichsthalianum
TTCTGATGCATGTGGACATGGGTCTGCATGCGTCTGTGAAAAATTGGTTGAGTCAGAAAATTTGATGCCCTCTGTTACTAAAAAAATGCGAGAGAGAGAGAGAGAGAGAGAGTTGAGCCTGGAAGAGTGCTCCATTTAGTAAGGGGGCAAAGTCTTCACTACCCTCTGGATGAAAAATAAAATGTATTTCACCCCAAATTTCGCAGTTCTGTATCCCCTTTGTGGAGTGAAGACTAGGGTGCTAGCTTATAATGACATGCTATATGACGCCCTGCAATTAAAGAAAATAGAGTGACCACCGTACAATGTTTGTCTGGGACTGGCTCATTAGGAGGATTGGTGCCGATTCTTAGCAAATATTATACCAGGTAAATGTCAGTTTCTCTAAAAATCATCTTCTTTATTTTGCACTAATGACAATTGGATGTTGTTGTATGTCAATTACCTGGCTTGTTTTGGCAGTCCACAGTATACCTTCCTGAGCCAACATACGGTAACCATCCAAACTTCTTCATAGTAGCAGGGCTTTGCTTGAGGACTTACCGCTATTATGATCCAGTGACAAGAGGGCTAGACTTCCAGGTTTTTTTATCTTTTTCACTTACGACCTATGCTTCTTGTTCTAATCCTACCTCTCATTTGTTTGCAGGTGCGAATTTCCATGTCATTTATTGTCTGCCTTTTAGTATTGTACTTGCTACTGATTTTCTTTTAAGTTATTTAGACATCATAGCAAGTTATGCTTCAATAAGCACATAAGTTCAATCACAACATGGACAACCCTGCTTGTCCAGTAGAGGATTGAGGTATCTCTTTAATTTTGCTCTTGCTTTCAACACCTGGAGTAGATGATAGCAATTTATGCTTCACATCCCTGCTTGTCCTCTAGGGAAGTGATGTTTCTCTTTTATTTGGGTTTTGTTTTCAACACCTGGAGTAGATCTTTGTGTATTTCACTTGTGTCATCTAACAGGTTTCTTGGAAGACCTTGCTTCTGCTCCACAGGAGCTATTGTGCTGCTGCATGCTTGTGCACATAATCCTACTGGTGTTGATCCCACAGTTGAGTAGTGGGAGGAGATTAGACAGATTATCAGATCAAAAGGATTGCTTCCATTCTTTGATTGCGCTTATCAGGTTGGTGGTCCATCATATTAATCTAGGAGGGTTTTAGTCAGATTCTGTTAATCTCTTAAATAGTTCAGACCTATAGTCCCCTTAGATTATTGCAAGATATTCTTACCACCATTTTCATTAACTCTTCTAAACTATGGTCACTGATTTCACTTTCCACTGTTGTTTGCCGGAAGATAGTTATCAATAGTAAAGCGATGCTGTGTATTCTTGAAGTCGTTTGATGTGTGGGAGGAGTTGCCATTTAAGTTTGTCCATGTGTTCAGGGTTTGTTAGTGGAAGCCTAGAAAATGATGCACGAGCTGTGAGAAAGTTTGTTGCTGATGGTGGTGAATGCCTTGTTGTCCAGTCCTACTCAAAGAACATGGGACTCTATGGAGAACGAGTTGGCGCACTCAGTGTAGTAAGTTAATCAAATTATAATCTTGTACGCATGTTCATTAATGTGGGAACTTGCCTCTAATTTATGTACTCTATAGTGGAGCAGTGGAATGGCTTTCATGCATGTTCTGTTATCTTGTCATAGCTGTAAATGAAAGGAAAAAAGTTATATATCTGATAGCAATGGGTTACACCAATATGTGTATTTTCTAATTACGAAGAAGACTAAAATACCCTTGCTAACAAATAAGACCAATAATTAACATTTCAATACTCCCCCTCAAGTTGGTGCATAAACATCAACTCCACTACCCCGCAATGACTTAGCGAAAAGATCAGCAAGTTGATCCTCGGTCCGTGTGTATTCAAGTGTTATTTCCTTGTTCTGAATCTTTTCTTGCACAAAATGGCAATCTACCTCAATATGTTTCATGTGCTTATGAAAGAATGGATTTGAAGCAATATGCATGGCGGACTGGTTATCACAACACAAAACTGAGGGAGCTAAGATGGCATGCTGAGTTCGGATAACAGCATCCTCAGCCAAAGCAACTCGCTAGTCACATGAGCCATGACCTGATTTTCCGTCTCTGCACTTGATCGAGACAGAACCTATTGATTCTTACTTTTTCAACTCACAAGATTGCCTCCCAAGAATACACAATAGCCAGGAGTCGATCTCCTATCAATAGGACACCCAGCCCAATCAGTGTCAGAGTAGCCAATGACACTAAGATGTCCATGATTCTTGAACAGAAGCCCTTTACTCGGTGCTCCGTTCAAGTACTTAACAACATGTAGCACTGCCTACAAATGTGTAGTGCAAAGAGCACTCATAAACTGACTAACCACGCTAATAGCAAAAGAAATATCTAGTCGAGTGATAGTTAACTAGTTGAGCTTATCCACTAGCCTTCGATACTTAGTTGAGCTACCCACTAGCCTCCGATACTTACTCGGATCATGAAGTAAGTCGCCATGTTCTGCATCAAGCTTCACATTAGGATCTATTGGAGTATCGACAAGCTTTGCTCTAAGAAAATCGACCTCACTCAAAGTATCCAAAACATATTTCCACTGTGATAATGAGATACCATCACGTGAGTAGGCCACCTCAATACCTAAGAAATATCGCAGAGAACTCATATCTTTTGTGCTGACTCTGTTTGTAAAACTATTTCAACTTTTGCATACCCACAGAATCACTACAGTGATGATTATATCATCCACATATACAACCAGGAGCACACATGGCCTAGGAGAAGTGGAGCTAAACACAGAATGGTCATAGTACAACGTCGCAAACCGAACCGAATAACTGCACCACTGAAACGGTGAAACGAGGCACTAGGAGACTATTTCAAACTATATATGCCTTGCGTAGGCGACAAACGCCAGTTGGCTCCCCTCGAGGAACAAATCCTGGGGGATGCTCATATATACCTCCTTTGTCAAGTCGCAATGAAGAAAGGCATTCCTGACATCAAGCTGATGGAGAGTCAGGCCATATCGGACAGCAAGAGAGATGAAACATACATAAGGTATCTTTGCGACAGGAGAGAATGTGTCATCATAATCAACTCCATAGGTTTGGGTATAATTTTGGCGACTTTTTGGCACCAGACCCATCTAGTTGAACTTCACTGTGAAAACCCAAACGACACCCCACAGCCTATTTGCCATCAGTAATAGTGTAAGCTGCCATGTCTCATTATCTTGTAGTGCTGCATTTCATCCTCCATAGCTCATTGCCAACCTGGATGATCAAGAGCCTCTACAATAGCAGTTGGCATGGACATAGTGATAAAGATAGCAACAAATGAGGAATATGTAGGATAAAGACAATCATAAGATAAAAACTGAGAAGAGGGTGACGAGTATTCATACGACAAGACAAGCCAGTATAGAGAGCATATCATGAATTGGGTTGACCAACATAAGAAACACGTACCTTTGTGCAATTCAATGGGAAGATTAGTACTAGAATCAGGCTTAGAAGAAACTATGGATCAGAGGCCGGGACATGAATTGGTGGAGAAGCATGTATGTCCAATGCAAACGGTGATTGTACTACCTCATGTTGAATAGAACGACGTCGTTGCTAGGTCTGGTTGAAAAACTAAAAATCGGGCGATGGCTCGATTACCCTTGTTAAGGGGATAGGCGGCAGTGGAGCCATAACAAAGGACAAAGTGTCTTCAGAAGGAGTTATTGGTTAGTCAGCAGTGGAGGTAATATGATTGGTCCTCGAAAAAAGTCATACTCTACCGAGACATACTACCTCTGATTAACCGGACTATAATACTTGTACTCTTTTTGAGTTCGAGAGTACCCAAGAAACACACATTTGTTAGCCCATGGATCGAGCTTATCATGACTAGGAGCAAGACGTTGCACAAAACAAATACACCCAAACACCAGAGTGGTAAAGAAAAAAGTGAACTTGTAGGATGGAGAGTAGAAAAAGGTACGCGCTCACGAAGTATAGAGGATGGAAGACGATTGATAAGATAGGATGCTGAAGAATGGCATGCCCCAGACATTTTGGGAGGTTCATATGAAAAAATAGACAACGAGTAACATTAAGAAATGACAATTTTTTCGTTCTGCGACCCCATTCTGCTAAGGGTATAGGGACAAAATGTTTGATGCAGAATCCTATGAGATGTAAGAGATGATTGAAGACCAGAGGAAATAGCCGTATATTCTTTGGCATTATCAGAACACAGACATTTAACAGAAGCTTTATACTGATTAAGGATCTCAAGTAAAACATACGAAAATAGGAAAAACTTCCATTAGATCATTTATTAAATATAACCACGTTGTACGGGAATAATCATCCACAAAGGTAACAAAATATTTTGTGACCAGACATATCTTTGACACGACATGGTCCCCAAACATCAGAATGGACCAACTCAAAAGGACTGAACACCAACTCTAGACACGAAAAGGAAAAGATACTCGATGGTGTTTGCCAAATTGGCAAGTATCACACTGGATAGGACTCATAGATGCTGAAATAGGAGAGAAATGACGAAGTATATTAGGTTGGCGGAATGACTCATACGACAATGCATCTGAATGAAATTAGAGGCAGTGCTCTTTTGAACAATAGCAGCAATAAGATCTTTGTTTAGGTAGTACAGCCTATTAGACTCATGCTCTCCATCAATCATCCGTCTGGTCCTTAGATCCTGAAAGACACAACGAGTAGAGTTTAAATGTCACAGAATAATTCAAATCTTTAGTAAGGGAACTAACAGAAAGCACGTTATACGGGAAAGCCGGTAAATGGTAATGAATGAGAGAGGAAGATAGGGACCCAAAGTTACATCCCCTTAACCAGTGATATGGGACTGTGAATCGTCAGCAAGTGTAACAGAACTAGGAGATATAGAGGTAATACCAAAGAATAGTTAGAGTTACCGATCATATGATTGTTGGCAACCGAGTTTCCGACCTAGAAAGTGGGTGCAGCAGAGAGTAAACAAGACAAATTACTTAAGAAGTCTGTGCCAAAGTAGCAGCAAGAGCGGAGGAATCCACCTACTTAGGACGCACTAAGGACTCGTACTCATCGCGAGACATCATAATGGTGCTAGGTAGCTCTCGTGACTGATTAGGACCCTTCTGCACTGGAGACTCAACATTGGCATAAGCAACTTGTGGATAAGCTCAAGATGTAGGGTATAGCAATAGGCCTTAGTAAACCAGCTTGCTGACGGTGGTGGCAATAATGAGAACTTCGAGCACTCCTACCACCATCACGGTCACGACCAGGAGAGAAACCAAATCTTCCACGGCCACGGGACCACGCCCCCGACCTTCACGGCCACCACACGACTGTGAAACGACAGCACTAGCTATAGGTGCGATAATGAATCGAGCATGTACTGAGGACTTGAGAGAAGCCTCATCAATTGATGGAAGAGTACTTCAAAGGAATAACATAACTCTCATATCCTCCCGGCGCTTGGCCAACTCTCTAATATCATCAATGGCAAGCAAATAGTGTCTAGTGTCTCACGAAGAGTGGTGAACCTAGAATAGTAATCGAATGTAGATATATCTCCACACGTAAATTAAATAGCTCCTCCCAAACATGAAAAGACGGGTCATGTTATTTTGATCTGGGGCCATAACAGCATACTTGTCCCAAATGGCTTTGGTTGATGTACACCGCATAAACTGAGAACTAATCTTGACATCCACGGTATTCCACAACAACGTCTGTATGGCAGCATCTCTAGAACGCCATCGTCACCTTCGTTTTATGCGAAGGTGGAAGTGAAGTCAGATAACTTTGTTTGATAGCCAAAAGATATGTCTCGATTGCCATAGACCAAGAAGGATAATTTGGTCTCATTTAGCTTGACAGAGCTTAACTTTAGATTATAATACTAGTATCCATGCTCAAACTGGGTTCCCTAGCAACGTTAGTGTTAGGGTTAGCAGGGTGTTTCTGTCTTCTAGCTATAACTCATTAATAAATAGTGAACTTAATCTCAACAATTCAATATTCCAACACGGTTGAAAATATATCACCACATAATAAAGTCGGTAAAGATGAGGGTGCGAACCAGAGTGCGCAAGAGACCGAAATAGAGTGATGTCACATAAACATCCAAAATTCATATCTCCTCTGGTTCCACCCAATTCAATTACATATATATTAGTTGGGCCTTCCTTTCCGTCAATAGATCCACTGATGCACTCAGTCTGTTTCAACCAACCTAAGAAAAGGCAAACTTAATCAATAACTCATTACTATTAACAATTCAAACGCCAAAATTACTCTCAAAGTGCCGGAAGCACTGTGTATAACAATCTCAGCTCTTAAAGGCTAGCTTTTCCTTCGTCTTCTGAATCTTCAAAACCTTCTTCACGATCTTTGTTCTTCCACAAAAAGGCACGGATGATCCTCTCACAGACAGCTTCCCCCAAGGTTTTGACGACCTGTGCTGGTTGGACTTGGTGGCGTAGCTATGCTGCTTCCTGTACTTGAGATGAGGAAGAAGCTGGAGGACGCCGGAGCTGGATTCGCGGGCCTAGGCAATGTTGGGCTGCATCATATCTAGCTTCCTGGCCCGAGCGACGTTGGATTTGGCTCGCCAGGCCTAGGTGATGCCTTCTGACGAGATTTGTTTACTTTCACAGTGGCTGGAAGTCGACGGTGGGTGGTCGACGGCAGTGCTGGATATCGCAGTGGGTGATTGGTTATCTAGGGTTTAGAAGTCGACGGTGGCTCTGATACCATGTAAACGAAAGGAGAAAAATTGCATATCTGATAATAATGGGTTACACCAATATGTATATCTTTCTATTATGAAGAAGATCAAAATACCCTTGCTAATGAATAAGCCCAATATTAATGTTTCAACAATAGCCCTTATTCCTAATGTGCAGGTTTGCAAGACTGCAGACGTGGCAACCCGAATTGAGAGTCATTAAAGCTTCTGATTCAACCCATGTATTCAAATCCTCCAATTCATGGTGCTGCCATTGCAGCTGCCATCTTAAGAGACAGGTATAAAAACCTCAACTAGCTTTCTGCTGTGGAATGTCTGGTGAATTCTTTTGGCATAGGAAACATGGAGAGCTAAACACTTTTTGTTGTGTGCATATTTTTATGGGTTTTTTTTTTTTGAACATGGACCTTTTGTGAGATTGAGCAAAATGCAGCGCTGCATTCTGCTTTTGAGGGCAATGAAATGTTTACTTATTTTATTTTATTTTTTGGTTATTTGATATTTGAGAAATGTATGCAAGACGAGTCACTCCAAATTGTCTAATTTTTGGGTAGTCTGTGTTTTGCAATCTAGTCGACAAAGATGCCTCAAACATGCTTTCATTTTAGAAACAATTGAAGGCTCTATCTTTCTTGGGAAAAAGGACTTTTAGTGCCAAAAGTTATGTACAGAGATCACTTTAGTGTTAGAAGTTTCAATCGGATCACTTTAGTGCCAAGTCGGAGACAAAATGATTACTTTGGTGCCTCCGGCAAAAAATTCCCCCCATTCTCAATATGTGGCATTTTTAATTAATTTTTGAATTTTAAATGGTATTTTTTTAAAAAAAATGAAGTCCACGTGGTTCCACTGGACTTCAAATTTAAAAAAATAAAAAAATAAATTTAGATTTTTAAAAAAAAAAAATTAACAGAATTTTTAAAATGAAAACTTTATTTAAAATAAATTGAAATAAGCTTTAAAATTAGCAAAAAAGCTGAAAAAAATATGCAGGACAAACGCAGTCTGGCCCTTGCTGCTGTCCTCTCTGCCTCATTGCGCATCCTGGTGGCGGTCCTTGTGGCGGTGATATTGATCCCGGACGACTTAGTGGCGCTCGTCACGGTGAGGGTAGTGGTTGCTGAGGGGTGGGTCGGCATGCCGATTCACTCTCCTCGACCTCATCCTCGCAAAATCCCACGCCACCTTACTATAACCGACCTCCAACAGACCAACGAGGGGTATGAGAAGGTGGTGGCCCTCGCCCAAATCTGATCGAGGCCACTAGGCTCTCGCTTGTGGCCGACGGGATTGTTGTGAGTCCCCCAACCGAGGCTTGGTGAACCCCACTTGGCCATGCCCCACCCTCGCCAACCATTGTTTGGCGAGACGATGTGAGGGTTACAACAAGCCCTTGCCGCTTGATGTAGATTCCCCTTTTTTGTTAATATATATATATCTATATATAGATATTATATATATATATAGATCTTTTTTTAAGCTTAATTTCAATTATTTAAATGAAAAAAATTAAATTTTTAAAAAAATGACACGGTGGACCTCTGACGAGCCACATTAACATCATATATTAATAAATAAGGCCACATCAGATTTTCGGTGGACCAAATTGGACTTAGCACTAAAATGATTGTTTTTTCAAAAATTTGGTACTAAAGTGATCCATTAAAATTTTTAGCATCAAAGTGATTTCTGTATACAACTTTTGGTACCAACAGTGTCATTTTCCCATCTTTCTTCAAAGACATGTTTTGCAAATAGGCTGTGGAACAGCACTTTTAGATCACCAATGGGGACTTTTCAGCACTTTTAGATCAACAGCGGGGACTTTTCACTGCGGTATGGGTAATGTGACTTGAAGATGACCGGTGCCATTGCCATATATGCAGCATTACAACTTTGTATGCTGTTTTATGTTGTAGCGGTGCTCTTTTCAGGAGCTCCTTTATCATTAGACTAGCAGCACCGAGATGGTATAACCAATACCCAAAGCAGTGGAATGTGCTTTCTCCGGAAGCGCTTTTGTAACTTTAGAGGAAATCCTACATTTATTGAAATACTGTAGATCTTGTAAAAATTGTGAATTTGGTCAACTGGGATTTTAGATGGTGAATAGGAACCAAAACATTGCCAATAAAACTACTTTGAATGGATTTTACAGCTTTGAGTCTTCACCTTGTCTTCTAGTCCAATTTCAAAATAGTTTATTATGGTAAAAATTTGTTCAATGGAATAAAACTGGTTAAGATGGCCCTCGAAAAAATCTTGCTAGTAGAATACGTTTGAAGAGGAGAAATGAATTTGTAAATACAGCTCAAGCATTTATATCTCATATGTGCAGGAACTTGTTCAATGAGTGGACACTTGAGTTGGGGACAATGACTAAACGGGTCACATGCATGCGAGAGCAATTATTTGATGCTTTACATGAAAAAGGTAGTCCCAAATCTGCCTGGTATTCGTTGTGTGGTTCTAAAACTAGAGAGCTGGTGGGAATGCAGGTATATTAGGTCAAGCAGCTTCATGTTGGAGCCCATTTAGTGCTCATTTTAAAAGTGGCATGCAGCCACTTGTAATGCAATCCTTATTTGGCAACACTTGTAAGGATATGATTACTTGTAGCTTGCCAGTACTTCAAAGTTACTTTTATGGAGGTTGATTGCATCCATATTTTCGTTTCGTATGCTCCAATGTTCAAGCACACGTCTCTTTGCTGATAGGGACCCCTGGTGACTGGACTCATATCCTCAAGCACGGAGGCTTGTTTACATTCTCAGGGTTGAAAGGGGAGCAGATTGCTTTCATCACAAGAGAATTCCATATCTATATGTCTTCTGACGGGTGAGAGGATCTCTTCTACTTGTCTTATAACGTACATGGAGTCCGCTATGTACAGGATCTTTGGCTTTAATCAAGAAAATACTTCAGGGAGAAGGTCTATAACCTTTTAATGCGCTATATTCTGGATATTTAAAACCTTGAATCCGGAATGTGTAGTAAACGGCTCTACGTTCAGCAACTGGTTTTTTTCCTTTCCATAACTCCTATCTTTTCCTTCTAATGTATGAAGGTTTAGCTGACAAGCCAAAATCAAGGAATACATTGGTCAAAATAAAAAGTTTCGCTTTAGTTATTGTATCGATATCTCTTATCTCATGTCAAGTGTTATGCAGGAGGATCAACATGGCAGGACTGAGCGCCAACACGGTCCCTCACCTGGCGAACGCAATACATGCTGCTGTTACTCTGATACCATGACTAGTCTGCAACAATGGCCTTCTCGGTCATACTATCCTACTTACCCGTTTGATGTAAATGCCTCGAGGGACACATCGTGAAAGGTTTGACGGTTGTTTGGTGCTTAAATTCGGAAGTCGTATCGGCTTTTCAAAATGCATGGAGCAAACTGATCTCCATGAAAATAGCAGGTGTTGGAAAAACAGTGCACTTAGCATTGCCCTATCTCTAAGCTATATGATGGTTTCCTCTTAGAGTGGGTTTGTTCCCGGAAAAGTATTTTTTTCAGAATTAGTTTTTCGGACTTTTAATAAAAAAATGATTCAGTCAATAGAAAATACTTTTCAGTCAACGGAAAGTTCGTGTACAAAATCAGGAAAGTGAATCCCCAATTTGAAGAGGTGAAAGCACTTTTTAAAATTGCTCCGCTTTAATATTTTAATATTATTTTCTTATTTCTCTTTTTTTTTTAATCTTCCGCCCTCATCGCGATTAGGCGTGGTGAGCCTCGAGGCCATTGATTTGGCGGCCTCGAGGCTTGTCGGCAGCCTCAGTCAGGCCTTGAGCTCGCTAGTGGCGGTGGCAGAGGAAAGGAGAAGAAAATGAAAGAAAAAGAAAAAAAAATTAATTCTTTTTTTGGAAAATACGTATTCTGTTTTTGTTCCAGATAAAATTATAAGATCGAAAATCATTTTTCAATTGAAATTTAAAATCGGAAAATATTTTGGGTAATATATTGCCAAACAAAAGAAAATAAACTTTTTTTTGAAAATGATTTTTTGAAGAACGAATTTTCAAAAAAAACACGTTGTCAGTGCATCCTAAATTAGGAAGCGGTCGTGATCATCAGTCATGGCCTAGAGAGAGGAATGGGATGATGTGCTGGGTACTTATAATGATGTCCACTACGTGGAATCACATTCAATGGCAATCTGTCTTGTTTATTATTTGTTCAATGAGCTTTCTGCTTCCCTTCAAAGTTGAAATTATTTTAAATTTAGGGATGTGAAAGTTTCTGGATGGCTCTATAAAAAATTAAAAAGCGAAAGGAAAAAAAGCAAAATTGGCTGTTGACCTAGCAGCCCTCTTTGGAGGACTTTTCACCACCTGCTTTGACTCGTTTCATCTGACTTTTGTTGATGCCCAACAAGTGCGTCCTCTTCCCTTGCAAGGATTCGAAAGGGCCACATTAGGACTTTGCTTGTTCCCAAACGACGATCTTAAGCAATATGAAGCATCTAGAAAATGAAAATTGATCGATCTTACATTGTTTTCTCACATATCTTATCTTAGAATCCAAATAAATCTTTGTTATGTAGTAACATAGGAGAAAATTAACCCCCCCCCAAAAAAAACAAAAAAATAAACTTATTTTAGGGTACAATTCAATTGTAAACTTTTTTATGTGGCCAATTTTATCCTAAACCTTTTAATAATTGATCAATGCAATTATTTTGATCAATTTTAGTCGAAATTTTTCAACGTGAATGCCGGTTGTTCACGTAGAATAGTTGTCGTTGATGTGCATGGTTGATGCTAATGTGGTTAAAATTTGTAATAAAAGTAAGAGTTAATATAATGAAAAAATTCAAACTAGTATATCTATAATAATTTACTCGAAATTATCTTTTTGACCACAAAAATTTCAAACCGAACATCTATAAAAAATTTACTCCAACTATTTTGACTAGATAAAATCCCAAACTGATATACTTATGACAAATACACTGCAATTTATTTTTTCACCACAAAAACCCTTAAATCATATGCCTGTGAAAAATTTACCTCAAATTGATTCACTTGTGACAAATTTGTCCTCGTTAGTTTCCGTTAAATTGAGTTTATACCCGAAAAATTCTAAATTGATACATCTATGACAAAAAAAAAAGATAAAAACCTTAAATGCGTACATCCATCAACTGCCATGCGACATCTAACTTAGAAATTTGACGGAAAATTTAATGAAAAGTAAAATTGTCACATGTGTACAATTTAGGGTAAATGTGTCACAGATATACCGGTTTATGATTTTTGGTGGTAAAAAAATATCTTGGGTAGATTGCCATAGATGTACTAGTTTGTGATTTTTTATGATCAAAAAATAATTTTGGCTAAATTTATCACAAGTGTGTCGGTTTAGAATTTTTTGCGAGATTAACCCTAAAAGTAATCTTCCTATTGATATACTCTTTCTACAAACTGCTGAAGTTCAAGCCAGATCAATAAAAACTAAAAGGGTTTATTGAATATATGCTTAAGACAAGAACTGATATCCCAAACTCAATGGCCTATTTTCTCTTACTAACGTCCCTCCGATCGATTTGTCTTCCTGGAGAAGGGATCATTACTAGTAGGAGGTAGCATTAACGAATGCGATGTATAGACTGATAATTATATTAAGAGTGCGTTTGTTTCGCGAAAAATTAATAATTTGGAGAAAATTTTCTTAAAATGATCGCTTATGTCCTTTAGGAAAAATAAATGAACGAGAAATATTTTTGGGAAGATATTTATATAAATTGTTATAGGCAATGAATACATTTTTTTTATGCTTAATTATTTCAAGTAATATAAGTTATTATTATTTTTAAAAATTATTAACTTTTTCGTGAAGCAAGAAATCACTGAGCGGTTTCACGTGACGCCTCGCCTTTCCAAAGCCCTTTCGACACGTATGCATTTCCTTGGCATCCTTGTCAACGCTTGGCCCAAACTCGTCTCGCTCCCCTCCGTCCACAGCAGAGCCAGGAAAAGTCTCATTGTCATCGCTCTGCTACTCTCTCTGTATATCTTCAACTCCTCCGACGTTCACCGTCTCAGATCACGGTTTCTGGTTCCACGGCGATGAACCACTCTACCTCCGCCGAAAAGCGCCCCTTCCCGCCGGATCCTTCCGGCTCTGCCCGCGGATCCGTCCCCGTCGGCGATGGCGACACTCGCGTCCGCTCCTGAACCCGCCACCGTCAGCATCAAGATGGACTCGGTGCAGCAGT
>JAGVVM010014192.1:0-17947 GCA_019149425.1 Psidium friedrichsthalianum
TTTTTTCCACTTGACCTCAAGACAATTACCGAGAATAACGTTAAGAGAATTTCGTAGTACAATTCCCTGTGGATTCGACCCTTGCTTACCATTGCTATATTTTAGTTAGGTCGGATAAGGATTTATTTTTGTTGCGTTGACGACGCACATCAGAAACCATCACAACATGGGCACCACGACGAGGGGAGGGGGGTACGTACAAATTTTGTATCCGCCTACCAAGCTCACTTTATTTTCTGATCAAAAACCTCACATGACTTCATCTCCACTTCAAGAACCCAGAGATTTGAGTTTAGACATTTAGGCTCACGTCCGTTTCGCAGAAAATGAGCTGTTTACGGAAAATATTTTTCAAGAAATCATTTTCGGGAAATGACAATATTTTCCGTTGTTTGGTAACGAAAATTGGATTTGATTTTCCTCTGTTCAATCCTTTTAATCGTTTTATTTTTACATTTTAGAAAATTCAAAATTTTATTATTTTTTAAATTTTTAAGTTTTTTTTCTCTTTTGTTTTTTTTCCTTTTCCCTTCTTCTTCGACCGGTCTTTGGCCACGGCAAGACTGAGCCTCACTTGCTTGTAGCCGGGACTCGCCATAGGCCAATGAGCACAAGCCTCGCCGGCCTTGCTCGCCCACGGAGAAGGGAAAAAATATAATAAAAAAAGAAAAAATAAAGAAAAAAATAATTTTTTTGGTTTTTTAAATTAAGAAATAAAAAAGAAACACCAAAAGAAAATAAAAATAATTAAAAAATAATTTGAATGAGTTGTGGAAAAAAATATGAGGGAAACTATTTTTCTCTTCTAAAAACTATGAAACTATTTTCTCCACTTTTGAAGGTATTTTTTCCATGAGAGGAAAATACTTTCCTTGACTCGCTTATTTTTCTGTGCTGTGAATGCCGGAAAATCTGAAAAACATTTTCTCTAAGGTTGTTTTTCCGTGAAACGAACGGAGCCTTAGACACACGTTTAAGATTGTTATAAATATCTTTCACTTGCCTGATTCTACCCGGTCATGTAAATTGGGGGCAAGAAAGTCAAGTGATAGGTTTGGTGATCTTATTGAAAAAATCAATGTAAGTGAAGATTCGGTTATAAATGCTACGGTCAAAAAGATTCATATTTGGAGTGAACGTTCTAGTTAAAGTAATGTTAATCATTGTAGGATTTTGATGAGGGCTCCGATATCATTGTTAGCAAGAGATCAATCAAGTAAAAAGCACAACACACCAATCTGTTATATTATTCCGAAGGAATGAAAATAGAACGGAGTTACTCAGTTATTTTTGCCCTGTCGATTCTCGATTAAGTTTCGAGTTTGAAGGCCGAGTTTGGGATCGCATTTGGTCATTAGCTCGGTGAAAATTAACGATCGATCAGTCGGTGTGTGTTCGATAATGTATCATTTCATTCTTCTGTTGATGTTTTTGTTTGGAAGAATTGGGCATTTTGCAAGTCTAGGTTGGGTTGAGGGTTTTCCTGTTCCAACATGAGCCGGGCTTGGCACTCAATTCTCGATCCATGTCAGGTTTCGAACGTGCTTGGAATAACTCAGAACAGGCTCAGCCATCCGAAATGCCGTCACGCTTCCAGCCCTGTGACGACGCACTCGAAGATCTAACACGTTTACAGTCAAAATCTATCCGTAGAATAAACAGAGTTAACTACGAAAACCTTCGACAAAAAAAGTTAAAAAAAAAAAAAACCCTTCACAGGATGTTTCACTTCCCTAAGCCTTCGACAAACAGAGCCTAAAGGTTCATTATTTTCCTCTTTCCCTATGTACACAAAATTGTCAGATACACAAACTAATTCTACAAGTACCCTCTATTGGAATTGCTACCGGGGAAATATTGCATTGAGTAGCAGGAATGGCGTCAAAAATATGTAGAATGTTTAAATCTATTTTCCAGGTATTGATGACTAGGCTTCTTAATATATTTAAATATTAAATCATGCCTTAATTTAGCAGTTTAATTTTTAGAATAGTTAATAATAATCCTACGTAATCTCTTATCTCTTATGTTAGATTATCATTTGGAGGACACTTAGAAAGTCAGAAATTCTTTTTTACTGAGCGATGGGGCAGCCATCGATTGGGTTGTATTTAAAGAAACTAATTATTTATTACACGGGTCCCACTTGCTTCGATAACTAATTGAAATTCGCCACGTCTTTTATTGAGTGAATATCATTAAATTTTCCTAAGTACTTTTAGTATTTTTCTAGGTGGTCCCCCGTTCAACTGGAAATGGCGAGATCATCGCCAGAGGCAATGCTACGTAAAAAGCTAAGGACACATCGAGTCCGAATGTCAGTAAATATTCCCGTCTCAACATAGTCAAAAAACGCACGTCACCATAAGATAAGATTGGTCATGTGATACCCCAAGAACGGAAGGTATGCCACGTGGCATCGAGGAGGTGAACCTGATTCCGGGGAGAGATAATGCTTTTGCAATATTTTCTAACGTACATGCTTAGTCAATAACATTCCTCGACTTAAACATGAAATTAAATGGAGGAAGAATCAAAGGATTATTTGTTGCAAGCCAAGTTGTGCATGTTCCTATGAACCACATTGATCGAATCTTGAAATGAACACGAAATCTCTCTTGAATTTTGCCGATTGCAAGCGTATATTTATTGAGAACGGTCGAAGTCGGATTCGGTTCTAACTCCGTTCGATTCGACTCATCGAGAAACAATATCGACATACCGATTTACTTTGACTTATGAGCATTCTTATTCAGTCGCTCTCATTTCACAATTATTTCGAAGTGATGCCTCGTTCAATGGATCTTGGACACACGTCCATTTTAATGCAAACTAAGGGGGTCACCTTCAAATAAATTGATGAATAATTTGGTCATAATTAGAATCTTTGAAACGACATCGAATGACCTACCAATGTTCTTCTGTTGGAACCACCTTAAACGCATCAACTGCATAGTTCCCTTTTTATTTTGCTTTTCGTTTTCCCCAAAAAGTGCAGAATGGTCCTTGAATTTGCGATGTTTTATCCATTGCAGTCCTCAATTTCGTCAATTTGCGCAATCAAGTCCTTGATTAGTTTTTTTATTTTTATTTTTTTTTGGTCGAAAGGTCAATTTCATTCACTAAGCAAAATAATACTTGAGATACTCGAGAGGTACATTGAAGGATTTCAAACTTAGCAAATCCAAAATAACTACAAAACAAAATAAATACCATAAAGTATATAACATAATATACTTTGCAGCTAAAATCACACTTTCATCCCTTAGGAATAGATCTATCACCATAAACATTCGGTGGCTAATTACTAGATCTAGTGATGAGCACACGCCTAGATCTCTCATGACAATTGCAATGGCTTGCGGTGCACGTCTAGTTACTATGTCCTCATCATCATCGCCAAGCAGTATCACCAACATCAGTATGTTGACATAACACAGATCAAATACCTATAAGAAACTTACGGATTTATCTCTCGATCTAGTTCGGGATAGTAAAACCCCAAAATCTAAACCTAATCTAAATTGGGAGAGAAGAGTGGCATTATCTTGGAGAGTTTATGGAGCCACATTACGAGCATCTTCCTCGATGGCTATCGATTGAACAAATGACCGAACTAATCTCTATGTTCATCCAAGATTAGTTGCAGAAATTTATTCACGCAGAAAAACTCTCAAAATAAAATGGGAGAGCCGACAAAATAAAAACTTAAGATGGGGAGACAGAGAGGTGGAGGAATGGAAAACGACAGAGAGAGAGAGAGAGAGAGTGAGAGAGAGAGAGAGAGAGAGAGATGGGTGGAGAGGAAAAAGAGAATATGGCTGTTGAATAATGGCGATGCAGTAGTCCTTGATTATTTGTCTAGATATCGAAATGATATTTGCTTTGTCGTGTCTTAGATCATTGTAACTGCATTTCGATATAAACAAGGTCGAATTGTCTTTGTTGGCATCGATTTGTTGAAATACCTGAGATAGAGGGACTTTTTTTTTTTGGACAGATCGGTTTAAAATTTCACAAACTCGTAGATCTAGTTGCACAAATGACAAGTTCTAGACCACAATTAAAAGATAATACAAGTTCAGGGACCGAATACATACCATCTCGCTTTGTTAGAATCAACAACATGGTCCATGCTAAAGGCACTGATTTATCAATTAAGGGAGAAATTGATCCTTAACCATGGCTTCCGCCAAGTATCCATACCCTCGTCTTTAAACATTAGCAATTTTGTGTCACTGAAATTGACGCAAACAAACTATTCTTGTTGGAAAGCACAAATGCTTGCACTGATTGAAGGTCAGGATCCGGTGGGATTCATTGATGGTGAATAGCAAATGCCGAGTCCAAAAATCAACTCCTCTGCTAATGGAGGAGACACTGGAGTCTTAGAGAAAGTGACAAATCCAGAGTTTTTACAATGGAGAAGGTCAGAGTGCCTTCTGCAGGGATGGATTATTATGACGCTCTCCAAAGCAGTTCTTGCTCAAGTAGTAGACTTGAAGACATCTGTTGAGATGTGGTTAGCTTTACAAGATATTTTTGCTGTGGTATCTGAGGAATGTGAAGGTTCAATTTTTTCACAAATCCAAAAAAGTCATAGAGATAATTTTTCATCTCTTCACGAGTATCTTGGCGCTTTTCAAAAATATTTTAATGAGTTATCTGCTATTGGATGTCCCCTTGAGGACAAAAAGAAGGGTCCCTTTGTTTTGAATGGCTTAGGTGATCAATATGATTCATTCATAACCTCCATGTTGAAGCCTCCAATGCCAACATTCTTTGACTTGATTTGGCAATTACAAAGCTTTGAGAGTCGTCTGGCAAATAAAAGTTCTCCTGTAATTCAATACGAGACGACTTTGTTCGGATAGAGAAGCAATTTTTAAGAGCAGCAAGAAGGGAAAACAATTCCAACACTCCAACAACAATTATTTTCCTTCGCATGGAAAGGGGTTTTCTCACGACAGTCCAAGAATAAAAAAATTTTATAAGGCTGGTTTTATGCATTCGCAAGGTCACAAGCCACAATTTAATCAAAGCAAGTTGAGAAGTTTGGGAAAGGAACAGACAAAATCGTTTCCTGTCCAATCTGTAACAAGCAGGGAAATATCGCTTTAGATTGCTTTAATCGGTTTAATCAATCTTTCCTCCCATCAGATGTGCTAAAGGCATTTGCTGTAGTTACTGTTCGAGATAGTCAGGATTCAAAATGGTTCACTAATACTGGAGCCGTAAATCATATGACTGGCGATGAAGGTGATCTTTTCAACCTGTGGCCATATATGGGAAAAGATAGTGTTATGGTTGGGAATGGTGATTGACTTGAAATTTCCCACATTGGTGATGCTCAGATCAATTAAGGCAAAGAAAGTGTTGGCTTGAAAAATGTTCTACCTGTTCCTCATATGAAAAAGAATTTATTAATAGTGAGCCAATTTACAGTAGGCTATCCTCTAAATTTTGAGTTCTCTGTCACTGGTTTTGTGATAAAGGATAGGAAAACGAGAAAGGTTTTAACAGTTGAAAACCGTGAAGGTGATCTGTATACCTTAAAGGCGCTAAAAGAAGCACTATTTTCAAAATGACTCAGGAAAACTCATGAAAGTACTTGGCATCAAAGGTTCGGATATCCATAGCCGGTGACAATCCGTCATATGCAAAATAAAGGCAATATTACTATTACTGCTTGGAATAAGCCTACTAGTAGTTGTCAAATGGGAGAGCGGCGAAACTTCCTTTTTGGCCTTCCAAAACTAGTACTACTAAGACTTTCCCAAAGATACATTGTATTTTTAATGATATCTCTATGTTCTTCTCTCTTGATTGATAAATCAGTTCCTTTACATACGACCTTTTCCTTATGTCGATATAGCTATTCACAATAATCTTTTCTCGAGCGCGCAAGAGCAGCTCGCAAAATTTCTAATAAAATTAAAATAGCAGCACATATAGTCGGGGCCTTAGGAAATATGAATAAATCATATCTCAAACTTCGACCAAAAAAAGAAAAATATATATTATACTACTGTAATGTACATGGAATTTTTTATTTGGTGAATATAGAGATTAGTAGTTTTTATTATCTCAAATGTTATTTGGAAGAACCATGTCAACATTCCTTAGTCATTCATATCAATCACAAAATATGCGTACTTAATCAATTAAATTTTCAATTATACCACCCTTTTCTCTATGCTACCATAAGGTTAGACAAAAGTCACTAAAACGGAGAGTAGAAATTCTCTCCATTCTCCAGCACCCACATTATCGGGAAAAGTACACCTCAAGTGCCAAAACTTGTGTACAATGTGCACTTTAGTGTCAAGACTTTCAAAATGTTCACTTTAGTGCCAAGTTTTTTGAAAATCGTTCACTTCACTGCCAAGTTCTATCTGAAGCATATGTGGCTCATTGGAAAGTCTACGTGGAGGACGACGTGGCTCACCGGATGCCGACTTAGCAATTTAAAGAGGAAACGACGTTGTTGAAGCTGAATCCATCCAAACATAAATCCTAAATCCCTAAATTACAAACCCTAAATTTCCAAATCCCCAAATTACAAACCCTAAATTCCCAAATTCAACACTAAATTACAAACCCTAACCCATGGCGGCGAGCGAGGGACGGCGGCGTGCGAGCGACGACGGCATGCTAGCGACGGCGGCAAGTGAGAGACGATTATGAGCGAGAAAAGGCTGTGAGGGAGCAAAGGCGGCAAGCAAGGGATAGCTGTGAGCAAGCAATGACGACGAGCGAGCAATTGCGCCTAGCGAGGGACGGTGGTAAAGGAGTGACGGCGATGACTCCATAAGAGGATCGTTGAGCCACAGGTTAAAAAAAGTCAAAGCCGCCGCCGCCGTAGCCAAATGAGAGGGGATCCATCCCTCAAGAAATCCGCTAGATTTTTTATTCCTCCCACCGCGGCCCAGCGTCGCCGCCTCCTCTTCTCTTTCTATCTCTGCGTTCTATCTTTGCGAAGAAAGCTGAAACCCTAAAGTTTGGAGCCTTACGCCCAGCTGAGAAAAATGTCCTTTCGGAGCTCTAATTGTAATTTCGAATTACCCAAGCACCGTGAGCAAGCCCGCCTCTATAACCCCTACAAGGAGCTCTAAGTCCCGATCTAAGCGATGGTGGCGGCTCCACGACGGGGGGCAAGCGATGGTGGACCGGAGACTAACGATGGCGATCGAGCGACATCGTTTTTCATTTTTGCCTTTGCACAAGCCCCGTCGGATTTTCGTTGTGGCAATTACTTCTAAAAATTTTACCACATAAGATAATAAAACAAATTAAAAAATTCACGTAATTCATTTGGCCGGATTTTGGCCGAATTGGCACTGAAGTACACGATTTTCTTCGAACTTGGCACTAAAGTGAACGTTTTGAAAGTTTTGACACTAAAGTGCACGCCGTACACAAGTTTTGGCACTTGTGGTGTATTTTTTCCCAACATTATCCCTTTACTATTCAATTTGTTTGCAGTTTCATTTGATTTGAGTTCATTTGAAAAATAAGAATAAATAGGAATTTGAGTTTGGAAGAAAATTAATGGGTGTTTGGCAAACTTTTTAGGGATCTCATTGGCCAAATGCTGGCCTTGGCAAAGCTGAAAACTCAAGATAGGTTCCCTTTTGCTTTAGCTTTTAGCACTTGAAAAAGGTTATTTTTTGGGTTAAATATTTTTTTTTTCCAAAAATACCATCATCACATTTTTTAAAAATTTTTTTTCCTTTTTCGTTATTGTTCATCTTCTCTGTGGAGGGAGGCGACAAGGACAGATCGGGTTGTGAAGGGTTGACGAGAGGCAGATGAGGTCCCACAACCCTCGCTTGGGGTCACATAACCCCAATTGGCCCTCATTTGGGGTCACCAAAGTTGTGCGACCTTAGACGACAACCGGCGGCATTAATCTAGTTTGCTAGCTAAGGGTTTGAGTTTTTTTTTTTGGTAAAGTAAGAATGAATAATAAATAGAAAAAACCAATCAAAGTCCTTTACAAGAAAAACTTTGCCAAATACTATTTAACTCGAAAAATTGCTTTACAAAGGTCAATTTACTAAAAGCAATTTGCATTTTTCCAAAATCCTTCCGGCTAAATTCTTTTGCATTGCCTTAAAATTCATTTTCAGAATCGAACCACACGTAGCCACACTATAATTGGAAACCCTCGAGAGAGCATCACCTTGTACTCATGCTCACTGTACTCGCTGCTCGATCTCACCCCACATGTTGCCCATCACCATTGCTTGAAAGAAGAAGACGCGGTTCTGGTCTCCAGAACGGTGCGTTCACAACGAAAGCCGGGACCAACACGATCCCATACCGTCTCTGTTTAGTTTTCTGTACTTTCTGAACTTCTCTAATTTTTTTTTGTTGGTAAAAAAAAACGTTCTCTAATTAAATCAACCCTCTTTCGTTACTTAAATTGAGGAATGGGCCGTCTCGAGCTCAATGTACTATCGTTATTTCCATGAATATTGATGTCTCAGGAAAAAAAAAATGAAATCTTCTTTTCTAAATTCTTTTATAGCGAAATCATTAATAGATGGAAAACTTAGTTAACTATCTATAAATGCTGGGTCACGAACACACAGAGGGCAAAATCAATGTCAACGTACGATCAATGGACCCTTCGGGCCATACTTCACACATGATGCCCACCAACATTTGTATCTGTAGCCTTGAAAGGGGATGGCCCACTCTGTTGATGGTACTCAAAACCCTAAAATTAACATTGCAAATTAACGATTTGTTTCCTTTTCTTCTTCTTCTACACTTTGCATAAATAACTTATGCAAAGTTCGGTTTAAATGTGAGCTTTTAGATACATGCCATGTGTTCTACCGAAAGTCTTTCCATATCACGATATCTTCAAGGTTTGAAAAAGGCTAAAACTCCATATGCGCACAATAAAGCTAGGAGATTCAAACCCTAGCTGGCTAACTTGTGAACTTTTGCGTCACTATTGCTTATCTCTAGGTTGGGCCCGCTAGCAGATGGCAATTATGTGACATCAGTCAATCAGAGTAGAAACAAGTAGATTAGGTGGAACATCTTTCCTTGTGAAATGATCTCCACTTTGAATTCTATCAGGTAGAGAGAGAGAGAGAGCTGAGATTTCCCACATGGTAATAATGACTATCACCTTCACTGAGGTCAAAGACTTGAAAACGAAAACCCTAATGGGAAAAATGATGATGATAAGAAAAGGGGAAATCGCTTAAGATAAGGTGAAATGAGATCCCCATCAACACCTCACTTTCCAATGAAGACCACAAAGCCCACATGATCTTGCTTGCTTGGGGATATTGAAAGCTCACAAACCAACTCTTTCTCTCTCTCTCTCAAAAGAAGATTTCTCTCCACCCTATTCCCCATCCCCTTCAATCCTATCACCCCCAAAAGCTCTCTCTCTCTCTCTCTCTAACCCAATGGCAAAATTGGGATTTTGCTTGAGCTCACTTGGCAATTCCAAATTTTCAATCATGTTGCAACATGTGTCCCCCCAATGGGAAGCCCACATCCCCCTTCAATCCCCCTAGCACCCATGAAATTATTGGAGTTCGTGAAGGGAAGAGGACGAGGCCCCTAAACAAAAGTGAAATGATCGATCCAAAAGGGAAGTACAGAGCAAGGTGCAATTATTCATGCCATGAATTTCATCCCCAATGGAAAAGTCAAGAACCAAAAGAATTCCCCCAAAAGAAGCAGAAGAAAGGGGAGCGCAAAAAGCCGCAATACGACGTCATTCGCTATAAATTACATATGAACATAAATATTATTTTAGGTCATTGATTCCTACTCATCTCTTTGAGAGATGAGAAAAGAGAGAGACACTTCTATCTAAAACCTATTTCTCTTTCATATTTCTTCATTTTCCGTCTAACCACCGAACACCCTCTCTCTCTCTCTCTCTCTCTCTCTCTCTCTCTTCTCTCCTTTCTCTTTCCAATATGAGGACATCGATAGAGAAGGAGAGGGAAACAAGGGTTTAATTAGATTGAGAGCAGAAAAAAAAAAAGAAAGCAAGGAGAGCCATGAAGAACACCATAAGATGTTGCATCTCTTGCATTCTGCCCTGTGGAGCTCTCGACGTGATCCGGATCGTGCACACGAACGGCCGCGTCGAGGAGATCAGCGGCTCGGTCCGCGCCGGCGAGATCATGAAGCTGCACCCGAAGCACGTCCTCAAGAAACCCTCGTCGTCCCTGTCGGACGACGGGTCGTCCCGAGGATAGTCATAGTGCCGCCAGACGCGGAGCTCCAGAGGGGGAAGATTTATTTCCTCATGCCGGTCCCCTCCATGCCCGAGAAGACCCGGTCAAGATCGTCGAGTAGGAGAGCAAGAAAAGAGAGCCCGAGGAGGGCGGCGGAGGCGACTCGAAGTCCGCCATCTCCATGACGGCGAACCTCCTCATCTCTGATCGGTACTTGAGCGAAATACTATCGGAGAAGTTGTCAACGCAGCGGGACCGCAGGCGAGGCCGCGCTGCCGTGTGGAGGCCTCACTTAGAGAGCATTTCCGAGGCGGCGTCGAGCGACTCGTAATCGGCCGAATCAAATCGAATCGAATTGTGTCGTGGTTTCCAGTTCATATTACTAGGTTAGAAACTGCTTCAACCCTTTTTCCCCCCTCCTTTACTTCTTGTGCTTCTCTTGGTACATATGGGTAGAGAAAAAAGATTTTAAAAAATATGAGATAGCTCAATCTTTTTCATCATAAGTTGAATTGATTTGTGATGATGCTAGAAAGTCATGGCCACAATCGATCCCATTAAAATGGAATCTATGTTTGGACATCATCCTCCTTTTTTATTGTAATTTTTCCTTAGGAGCTTTATACATAAGAAATGTAATTTTGCTGTGTTCGTGCTTGAGTTGAGGGTAGAGAGATGGTGATTCGAGGGTCGTCTATCAATTTGTATGAAGCGAAATTTGGAAAGGTGATTTGTGATGTGATCCTTGTTACACCGTGACATTTTTGGGGTCGTAAAAAAAAAAAACCTTACATGAAACATTGTTTTTTGGCCCCAAGATTTCAGGAGCGTGGGGAAATGATAACATACTCCCGGGGTGCAAGTTCGCTCGTGCACCGTCGGCGACGCCATCCATTATCTCCGCCCTCTCGAATTCAGCCCCAGCGCAAATTCAATGACCACCAAATCCACATAAGTTTGTCCAGAAAAAAAGTTACAGGGAAAAAAAAAATCAGGAAAACAGACGAAAAATCACGTATTTCACGGTGCCGATGTGAATTTTTCTTGATTAATATTATATGTGGAGGGTGCGTAGTCTTGATTATTATTTTTTTCATTCAATCATTCATGGATTCCTAGGATCGATCACATGGAGTGGAGATCTAGTCGCTCCATCAAATCAAATCATTGCTTGGCCACCATCTTTTTCTAGATCCCTCAACTATGGTAAAAATTCCCTCTTTCGAATTCACGAAGGAAGGATCCTCCTCCTCCTCCTCTTCTTCTTTTTTTTTTTTTTAATTTTTTTAATATGGAAAAGGGGGTGGATCAATATTAGTTAATTTCAAGTTTAGATTATCAAAGCGGCTTTGGAAGTGGATGGGGGAATAGTGGCTATAGGAGTCCCCACATTCCTTTATCCCACCATAGAATAATGGCACAAAATGTAGCTTTGCTTTTGCACTATCAAGTGGGCATGTCTTGTAAAGCATTCCGTTCCTTTGTAGAGATGATTACATAGTGCCAATACGCACAGCATCTCGCGCCTCAAAGGAATAATTAAATCGTGGTAAAGTTTTGACCTTTGACCTTGGGGAAATTAATGGCCAAAATCCTCGAGGGCGAGTCTTCCTGAACAAGACCAGTTTCTGAATCGTGATGGTATCGTTTACTGTGTTTCACTGATTATGAATGTCGTGACGAGTGAATTTTAAATCATTTGTTATTGGGAGTATCTATTTTTTTTTCTTTTTTCTTATTAATTTTTTAATCTAACTCTTTGGGAGTGATCATTAGCAGTGGGGAAGTGCAGTCCATCTGCGTGGATCATGCTCCTTTTCATTTACTTTTAAAAAAAGGATAGAAATTTGGAAAACTTATATTTGAAAAATAGTATCCAAATATAAATTTCAAATATTAAACCGCTAAAAAAAAAGCACTAGAAAAATGTGCTTTTGTTTTTCATAGACCAGTAAAGAACATGGCGGGATAAGATCTAACTAATTAAGAGAGAATTATTATGATTGACCCATGTTCGTTGTCTGTATACTTTGGACCATCCTCTTGTAAATCGAGTGTGGTGGAACCTCGCTATCAAAAATAGTTGGCATCGACTACATAGCCAGACTTATTTAATCTACAATCTAAATAAGTAAATAATCAAAACTTTAAGGGAAAATTCCAAATGAAGGGCTTAAGTGCTCTCATTTTCTCAAATAAAGGTTTGAAGTGCCATTATTGTCTCAAATAAGGATCTAAAGTGACAATTATCATTTCAAATAAAGGCTCACGTTGCCAGCTAAATATTTCGGCCGATTAGGGGTATTTGTTTTTGTCAAAATACATTTTTAACCAAATTTTTAGTTAACTTAAATTAAAAATTAAAATAACAACTAAAATTAAATAAAAACAAAAAAGAGAAGAAAACACAGGCGGGAGGTGGTTGCCCTCCTGCCTATGGTCGTTGCCTTCCTACCTGTGGTTGCCACCCAATGTCGATGGGGCAGCGGCAATAATCGGCAGGGTTGTCGGCCTTCGCCGTTCGTTGACTGTCACCTTGGACCGGTTGAGGGTTGTATCGTCTCTTGGACTTGGGTGAGAGCCGGCGACCCTACACCCCAGATTTGGGAGAGGGTCTAGGCCCTCTCCCTACTTTGGAGAGAGCCAGCATGTCCTCACCTCCGGGCAACCCTCGCCTAGGTTCAAGAGGCGGGTTAGGGCCTTCTCCCTACTCTGGAGAGGGCCAGCCCTTGCCTTGGGTCGGCGAGGTCGCCAGTCCTCACCAAGGCATCGGCAACCCCTCTAGCCATCGACACCACCCCACTAGCGTTGGGATGGTACCCATCGGTGGGAGGGCAATTACCCCCCCACCCCCTCTTTTTTTTTTCCAGTTTTGATTTTTTTAAATTTTTGAAAAACTCGAAAAAGGAAAAAATAATGAAAAAATAAAATTTATTAAATGACCAAAATGTCCCTATTATTTGGTGAGCGAGGCCTTTTTTTTGAGATTGATAAGGTAACTTGAGGCTCTTATTGAAATAATATCCACTTTAGGTTTTTATTTAAGATGATAAGGACACTACAAATTCTTATTTGAAATAAGTTCAATTTTAAGCTATTATTAGAGAAAATGAAGGCATTTCGAGCCTTTTTTTATAAAAAAAAAATTCCCAAGTTTTAATCAAAATAATATGATATTCTCCCAATTTCTGGGTGACCCACGTTTGCCCACTAACCAATTATTTTTAAAACACTAAACTTTATGATATTCTCCCAATTTCGGGTGACCCACGTTTGCCCACCAACCAATTATTTTAAAACACTAAACTTTCCATTTAATTCGATCTATAGAGTTGCTAGCTATTGGACCCACTCCAAAATAATAAATGTGGGGAAAATCAAAGTTTTCTAATTTTATTTATTTATTTATTTATTCTTTCTGTGGTGCCAAAATCAAGGAAGCACGTAGAGGAGAGAAGTATAGAATATTAAAGGTAGCCACTCAGACGGCGCCACCACTTTGGATCCAACAGGATGGTAAAGGGTCACTATCCTGACCTTTCAGTCTTCGTGACTTTTCAGAGAATAAAATCTTGCAATTGTTGATTTCTTTTGAGATTCTGTTCTTCTAGTTCGCCGAACCAAAACTTTTCTCCGATTAAATTTGCCGGGGTAAGACGAACTTTCCTCTTCTCCTTATGTCAAGGCAATTCCAGAACTGATTGATTGGATTTCGATTCCATCTTTGAAATTGGGAGTCAGAAGTATTTATCCCAATCTTAAATCGAAAATCAATCCACTCTCAAATTGATCACCCGCAACTTTTGTTAGTCAAGGCAATCATAGAACTAATGATTGGATTTTCGATTTCAATATTTTGAATTGGGGAGTTGAGATATTTTATCCACGATTTTAACTGAGAATTGATTTACTCTGACCAACGATCACCTTAACTTTCATGATAACTCAATGACGGGTATGTGATGAAAAAAACCATAGATCTTTTGTTATCTTCTAATTTGTTTATCTTTTGTTAAATTTACCTCTCTTTTTTTCCCTCAATGCTCCTTTAGTACGTGCATGTATATTATTCTTGTATTGATTGCTATCCACACCGACTCATTCTCATATTATTATTGCAATTTCTACACTTAAATGGTTAATGTTGTTTAACAAGAAATTGTCACTTGTTTGATATATAGTGTTTGCCTTCATTTCGTTATTTTATTTTTGTAGTCTCTCAATATGGACGAGAAGGTGATGCACTGAGGAATTTGAATATATGAACATTTTCTACTGATATTTTATCATTACCTACACATTGTTCCTCTTTCATCCGTAAAACATGCGCAGTTCATGAAGTTAGTTGAACAATTATAAAAATAAAACAGACTTTTTTTTTTTTTGCTAGAAAAACGTGGGGAATATCAGTCTCACTGTATAAGTGCACTAGAAATGTGTCAGTTCATTGCATACGAAAAACAATTGAAAATGAAGAAAACATATACTCACGTCTTCCTCTTAATTTTCTAATTCTCAAGTTTAAGTTTCGAATCATCATTGATTTTCTAATTGATTTTTTCATACTTTCCTCTCAATTTTTGTTGAATGTCATGATAGATGTTAGTTGTGTGAGAAATTTTGTTTCATATTATCATTTGGTAAAAATGATGTATTTTGACTTACTTTTTCTACATCTCATCTCTTCTTTCTTCAACGTTTTATGAAAATCATTAAGCCATCATAGTGCTTTTTTTAAATAATATTTCAAAAAAAAAAACTTCGTCTCCCTCTTTGTTTACGTTTTTTATTTTTCCAAATAGTTTTTGCTTGTTGTGATTCTAGCCAACCAGTGTGAAAACATTATAGGATACTCTTTTACATATTATAGAGAATACCAATTTGGGCCATACACCTTTTTAATTGACCCAATGCAGTTGCGAAAATTTTTTGAACGAAAGTGCAATCATTTCCTCTCGTAGTTCAATCATCGTCGTCCGTTGTATATATAACGCCGACAAGTTGAAATGGACTGATTTTCAATGAAACTGTTCAAAGCATTATGTTTTGATTTTGTCTCCCTCAGTCCTTCAAAAACTTATAAAAGGTCTTAAACCTCTTACACTTGCAACAATTCAGTCATAAACAAATTTCAATTTATCAATTTAATCTAAAACCTTTTGATAACTTGTCAATTCAGTCCTAAAATCTTTCAATTATGTTAATTTAGTATAACCTTTCGACGGATTTGTCATTCTGTTCTATATCTTTTAATGATTTGCCAATATAGTCATCCGGCCATTTTGATTGAATGTCACTCACATTCGGATCCTAGTTCAGCGCTAACTATCCTACCTGGCATGATTAAGTTGATGTGGACATTGGTAATTTTTTTAAATTTATTATTATTTTTTATTCTCTTTATTTTCATCTTTCCTTTTTTGTTTCTAACCCTGGGCCGGTGAGGTTGCTGGCCACCCTTAATTAGTCTAGGTGAGGGCATTGTGGCCCTCTGTTGTCATGGGCAGGGACTTAGCGCCCTCGACGGCCATAGCAAGGGCCCAATCGTGCTTGTTGGCTAGAGAGGGCGCCGTTGCCTTGTTATCAGGGTGGAGGGCACTAAGGCACTCATCGACCATAGGCAAAAGCCATAATCCTTAGCCATGGCGGGAGACGACTCATAGCGTTGGATGGTCATGACCAGGGCCTTGATGCCCTTCCTTGTGGTTGGCAAGGATGAAAAGGAGCCTAGTTAGGAAACATAAGAAAAGAAAAAAGGAAAGAAAAATTAAAAAAATTTCACAACAGCATTGGTCATGCCATGTAAGACAGACATCATTGCCAAAAAAACAAACTAGTATCGGCCATGCCATCTAAGACAGATGCCCTTGACTAACCATTAGGTAGTGATTTTTGACCAAATTTGGCTAAATAACCTTACATTGACAAATCGTCAAAGTCTTAGAACTAACTGGGGCATACGTTAAAGTTTTAAGATTTGACTTGACAAAATCATAAAAAACTGTAAGATTTAAATTGCCAAATTGGAAAGGTTTAGGGTTAAATTGGGCACAAGTGCAAATAGTTTAGAAATGTTTTTGTATTTTTTTTTTCATCCTTCATTTGTTGTGACCGTGTGAGAGGCTAACAATTGATCTTTTGTTTTCTTTCCATCTTTTTTTATTGAACTTGTGTTAGACATTCTTGGAGATGGAAGTCTCTTTCGTTTCTGGACGGCCGAAGTAAGACGCAAGCTCATAAACTGATTATCCTAAGTCGAACAATTTGATAGGATTCCCTTTTTGACCTTTTTTTTGTTTGCTCATTAATATAAACACATACATTACTTCATTTAAATGTTACATTGCATTTAGTTCATGAATGATAATGAATGATAAAATTAAATAGAAAGATAATGCTCGCATAAAATGAATTTTCTAGCAATCAATATATAAAAAAAATCGAAAGGTTTTCTCAAAGGAACTGAAATTTTTTTTTTTTTTAATCAAGAATTTGATAAGAAAACTTATTCTTCGTCAACTTATTTAATTTTACCTTAGTATGAAAAAAGGACTGAACGTGATAAGAAACCTCAATTTAATAAAGAAAAATCCATTCTGCAAAAGTACGTGCCTTGCGACAACATGATATCTGTATCTTTGTGCATTAGGTGAAAGTATCATCATGGACATGCAAATCAAGTTACGAAGGACCTCCTTTCGATACGCCGCACTAATCAAATGCGACAAAATAGGATGAGTTTTTGTAAATAGAAGAACCAAGGTACAATTCACGCCAATTAGACAAGTTGAAAAAAAAGTACAGAAGATATCGTATATGATATCTTACGTTTGTTAAGGAGAATAGAAACTGGATAGAGTTTAAATGTTTATAAAAAAAAAGAAAAAAAAAAAAACATTAGAGCTCTGATGTGGTGAATTGAACCCTCAACCTGGCGACAATGCATTCTAATCATCACTATTAGATGATCAGTTCTAGCGTGGTCACTCCCAGCCTATATTTTTTCTTTCGATAAAAAACCAAAATTCTATGATAAAAAAATTAAGAATTGCACCACTGAGAACAAAAATGACGGTCACTCGAGTGCTTATAATGGTTTGTGTCTTCATATTGATGATCATTTTTTTCATTTCTAGATTGGTCAAAAGTATTTTTTTTCCCTAAAAGAAATTCAAAACCAGTCAACCCGAGAACCGGGAGCCAACTGATTCTCCCTAGAACCGACCTTAACGACCCTTTTAGTACAACTCTCGATTTGAACCGAACCTATGCTCCACCCCGACCTGTCGTTGGGCTATTTTTTAAAGATATTCCAATACTGTAAGCTAGCGGAAGATGCACACTTACTTCCAGAATGTACTTTTTCACTAGTGAAAATGGCAACAAGAGGAATCTGTTGAAGTCATAAAACAAATATATCACCTAAACAACTAAAAGTTGACAGAACATGATCATTCAAAAAGTTTTATTATGCTTCTTGAGGTTTGAAGATTAAGCTCAAGAGTAAGTAAGTGAGGCATGTATGCCTAAATTGATCTCGAATCCCCACATATACAAATAAATCTGGCTAATCTCCTCTCTTGCTTTTCGTGGAGAGAACTATTGGTTTGATGGATGTAATGCTTATATTGACGCTCTTGTTTATTTCATGTTAAGGGAGGAGAGAGGGGGGGACGGGGGGGCGGTAAAGGCTAAGGGCTGGGTGGACGGTGTTTTGACGCTTTTTT
>JAGVVM010014193.1:0-18015 GCA_019149425.1 Psidium friedrichsthalianum
GGGCCTTGGGGGAAATTATGTAGTGAATTTAGTGTATGTATTAACTAAATTTGAACAGTTGTTTTGACTGGACATACATAGGAACCACATGAGGCTAGTCATTTTCATGATCCGGAATTCAGTTTAATTTCTATACCACACAATTTCTTTTCTGCAAGTCGGAAGAGAAGAAAATGCCTCGAAGAAGATACGACAGATTCATACCTGGAGGCACATAGCCAATGGATCCTCTGACTGCGGTTGAAGTTGAACTCCCCTGGTCCTGTACTCCTGTGGCTTCGGTAGACATCATTGAAATGATCTTTGCAAGCCCGAAATCTCAACTCGAGCCACCATGTCGTTGTCCAGAAGTACATTACTTGGCTTCAGATCTCCATGGGCGATTGCTAGAGAACAACCCTTATGTAGATATTCGATCGCAGTAGCTATGTCGATGGCGATGTTCAACCTCTGCGCTAGTCTCAGATTTCTCGATTCGCCATGCTCATCATCTCGTCCCACAGTTCCAGGTGCAGCCACTCCTCCAAGCTTTTATTAGCCATGAACTCGTATATTAGAGATTTGAATTCATTGCCACGAAAGTCCACGCTTGAACAGATGCTTAGTATCTTCACCAGGTTTCGGGTCGTCGAATGTTCCTAGAGTTCGACATTCAGAGACAAAGCTCCTCGAAGCACCTCTTTGTAATAAATTGAGCACCTTCACCGCCACCGTGGCACCGCCATCAAGAATCCCCTTATAAACCATGCCGTATCTCCCTTGACCAATCAAATTGGTCTCGGAGAATCTGTCAGTAGCTCTCAGAAGGGCTTCATAAGAAAGCCTCAAGAACTGTTGCTCCAAGAACGATGACGTCGAGGCATCGGTTGTCGTCTGCTTCTTTTTGCGGTAATAAAAGATAGACAGAAACAACGAAGCCAAACATAACAAACTGCCAGCAACGACAGATATCACTATGGCCTTGGTTGTAGAAGACTTGTTTGAGTTGGCAATTTACAAGAGGAAGCGTCAAACCAGGAACGCCTCCACAGAGTTGTCTATTTCCAGAAATGAATACAGCACTTGCATTAAGAAAAACTCCACTCTCCGGAACTTGTCCTTCAAGTTCATTGAAGGACAAATTCATGTACATGAGCAGTGAAAGCTCTGCGAGAAAGCTCGGGATTGGACCAGAAAAATTATTATTGGAAAGATCCAGCTCTTGTAGACCTCGTAATGGATGTAAAGCTTCGGGGATTTGGCCATGAAAAGAATTAGCTTCTAAGTGAAGTCGTTCCAATATCAAGCACTCACTGATGGACCGGAATCAAGCGGTCAATCTGTTATATGATAGATCTAATTCGGCGAGATTCTTTAAAGAGCCAACTTGCATCGGAAGAGATCCACTTAAATTGTTATGCGCTAAACCCAAGAAGATTGACAAGGAAGAAAGGCCCACGATTTCGACTGGAACTGAGCCAATTAGGCTATTGTATGAAAGATCGAGCACAATTAGTTGCTTACAGTTGCCGAGACTTTGCGGTATGTGGCCTTGGAAATTGTTGGAGCTAAAGTCAAGCACATTTAAGGACGTCATGTTACCAATCGAAGCGGGTATCTCTCATTAAACATGTTTCCACTTATACCAAATATCTGCATGCTGTAAAATGCTCCGATGGATTCAGGAATGTGATCGGAGAGAAAATTATTTGATAAATCCAAGACAGACAGTTGGAAGAGATTTCCGAGGGCTGAAGGAATAGTTCCTGGTATCCGATTGTTTGAAAAATTCAATTCGCTGAATGCTGGTGGAGATATTGGAGATGGATGTCGGCAATGATCCGTGAATCAAGTTTGAGCTCACCGAGAGAATTTCTAAATTGGAACAATTAGCTAAAGAAGAAATAAAACTCAGTCATCATGCAACTGGTTATAACCAACGAAATCACGAGAAGGCCTTTAAGCCTTCCTAGATTTTTTGGTACGGGCCCATGGAGACTGTTGTTGGAAAGGTAAAGTTTTTGAAGACCGGTGGCATTCGTTAACGATGACGGAATCTTCCGGTAAAAGGTTATTGACGGCGCAAGGAAAGAGAGAGAAGGAAGAGTGTTGCCGATGTCATAGGGAAAGCTTCCCCGCAACTGGTTAGAATTGACACCGAAGTAACGAATTCCGGAGATGTTAAGAATCCCCGGTGGAATCTCGCCGGTTAGTTTGTTTATTGATAGTTGGAAAAACTTCAACGTCTTGAGTCTGGATAATTGCTCAGGTATTTCTCCGCGCAACGCGTTGTCTCCTATGGAGAGCTGTTGTAGCAGCGAGAGGTTTCCGATCGATGAAGGAATATGACCTACAAGGCTGTTACTACCCAAGCCCAAGAGTTCAAGCCTTGGTAAAGAACCAAGATTGGAATGAATTCGCCCCACAAGGTGGTTATCTATGAGATTTAGGGTCTTGAGGTTCGAGCAGCGTGAAAGATTGGAGGGTATCGGCCCACCAAATGTGTTGTTACTGAGAGTGAGATCACTGAGCCGAAGCAAGTTGCCTATCTGTGGTGGGATTTCGCCGCGGAAGCTGTTGTTCTGCAAAATCATGACCCTCAAGAAAGAGAGGTTACCTATGTGAGGCGATAAGAAGCCTCCCAAACCTGGGATCTGAGGATCAGGGATGTAACCCTCCCAGGATGCCTTTTACTGCACAAGACCCCCTGCCACTCACAATGATGGGTAGAATCATTCCAAGAGCTCAAGACTCCAAATGGATCTTCGTGTATCGCGTTTCTAAAGGACGCCAACGCGAGCCGATCCGTTTGGTTTTGCGAGCATGCTCCGAGGGTTATGATAGAGCTCCACCACCACAAGAGGGCGGAGTTGAGAATAAGAAACATTGTTTTCCCATTTCCTCCGTTGATCCACTTTCAGTCTTGCTGAATTAATCCCCTCCTTCCTACGCACAATTCAATTATTAAATAACTCCGCTGTGGGAAGTACAGTAAAATTATCTGAGTTTCTCTCCTCCTCTATTTTACATTTCTTTCGTGAAGATATATGTTCGTACTCTGAGTTTCAGCGAAAGTCCGCCCTAAGCGTGATCTTACTACCATGGTGTACTCTTTTTTTATTTTTAGTTTTTTTTTGTGCAATTGGATCCTCAAAATATAAGCGTTTTTGCTCGAGTTGATTCATCTGTCAAATTTATAGATGGAAATGCTGACTTGCAGACCACGTAATCGCCATATTAACATGCCTTGGTTCATTAACGTGGTTTTAAATATTCTGACTTGATTAATTTCGAAGTCATAAGCTGGACGCGGCCCATAAAACAATCCGCTAATAATTAACATAAACCTTCTCAAATAGTAGGAGGATGGATCATGTGGAATTCACAAGATAGAAAAAGGGAAATGCGTGTTTGCACAAGGATATTACGATAATAATTGTACAACAGCTAATTAGTTCTAAAATTTAATTTGGACTAATTTAGCCGTAAATCTTTTGACAATTTGTCAATACAGTTCTTTGAGCCAATTTAATTGAAAATCACTGACATGGACACAATGATTATACTACGAGATACAACCGGCACGGATGTAAAATGATTTTTTACACTTTTTTATTTTAATCTTTTGACATTTTTTTCATTTTCCTTTAATTTCTTCATTTTTTTTTTATTTCCCTCACCTGGTTGAGTCAAGCTAAGTTTACTTTACGTATGTCCTTAAAATCAACTACCAAAGTGAGAGAATTATGATGCACTAGATTGAGATGTTGATGCAATTTAATCCAGTGTATTTTAAATTTTTTCTTTAATATGTAAAATGTATAGAAACATAGCGCTTCAGATGGTATAGTGCGACCAGTATTTCAAGAGTAATGTCACAGATTACTTACTAAATGACCAGACAGCTATGTGGCTTGAGCCAATCATCAAACAGTCAAAATAAAGATTGTAATAACGAAAGGGAAAGAAACATGATTGTGGTAAGATCAATCGAAGAAAATTAGTTTCTTGTCTTGTTATCCGTTCTTTCAAACCTTGTAGTAGATCTCCTCACATCTCTCAAGCTGCCGCTGAAGCATGCTGAAGCATACATCTATTGAATGAAGCACGACGAAGTAAAGGGGCCATGAAGTGTTGAACCATGACAAATCTCCATCTTACGATGACATGACGCATGTTATAGAGCCATTTCATTTAGTAAGGGATTTTGGTGTTATTAATATTTCAAAGTCTTGCTTGTTTTCACTTGTATGGAAAAAGCAAGAAAAGGCAATGTCACACTAAGATGGTTTTATAAATTTGGTATGATAAGTGACGTGGCAAAATATTATTAACTATCAATTGGCTTATTGTCTACTTATAATTTGCCATGTGGTTCAGCATATTGTGGCTAATATACAACATAGCATTGTGTGATAGGAAAACACCTTAAAAAGATGAGGAGATAAAAACAATGTTGAAGGTAATAACAAAGAAGAAAGGGACGAGAATACCAAATAAATATCAAAACCGAAAGATCCATAAAGGACAATTTGGTGCCTCATGTCCACAAAACAAATAGACATATATATGTATATTACCTTAAATATTGCTTTCTCCCTCTTGAAGACTGAAGATCGAAGACCGAGCAAACTCGTGCTTACGTGAGAATTGGTGTCGTCTCCAAATACCATAAGCGTTCATCCTAAGATGGAGAGAACCTAGTGGCAGTTTGCAAAATTTTCACTCTTCTCTGGACTTTGCCTTTTATTCAGACCTCACCTCGCTTTATATAGCTGAGGTTGAGGGTAATACAGACATTTTCACATAGGACTGTCTGTGCTAAGTGGTATCCTGAAATGCTATGAATTTCCATCCAAAAGATGCAATTGCAAATTTCCATCAAAAGATCTGCAAGGGGATAGGGACAATAAACAGTGACGGACTTGTTAAGTCAATTAATACCTTGACAAGCACATGGAGTTCAAGACCGGACATTCCATCAAATGCGCAACCAATGCTTGCCCTCTCAAATTATGCCCAGCTCGCCACGGCACTTTAGTAGCTCTTAAATAGTGTTTCATGTTCATTCCTCCTATTTCAGTTCAGGATAAGTTAATTCAGAATAATCTTCACAAAATCTGCAAAAGCCACTTTTCACGACAATATAACCTAATTTTAAAATGTCTCACTTCATACAGACGTAGTTTTTCACGCCATTTAAGATAAGGATAATGCGGAAGGGATAGTAAAAAAGAAACTAAGATTCTGAAAAATCAAAAAGAAAATAAATTGGATAAGATCAAATAAAGAAAATTTGCTTCTTATTCTGTTTATCTTTCATTCCAATAATGTAAACAGATCTCTTCTCAAGCATCAATCACGTGGACCAACAATCTATTAAGCATACGAAGTCATATGAAATTAATCTCTGAGGTAAATGTCATCTTCAAAGTTTCTGCATGAATGTAAACTCTATTGAAATTGAAATTAATAAAAAAAAATTAACTAGGTGTGAAATAATAAGATCAATGTGAGAAATAAAAGTGTAATCATAACATTACTGAATGACAAGTTAAAAACCATGGCGCCCTTGCCAAATCTGGGGGCTCGCAGCCTTTGCCGGCCCTAAGTAAAAAAAAAAAAAAGTTAAGAAAGAAAAAAAATCAAAAAATATTTATTAAATTATAAAAATATCTATTTTTTTTTAAATTTCTATGTTAGCGTCCATGAGGTTTTTGGACGCCATTACATGTTAGTGACTCATGCTTCATCGGATGCTCTTATTTTACATGTGATTCATCACAATAAATGCATCACCCCACAGTTAAAGAGACACATCACAAGTGAAATGTTAATTAATCGTATTTAGGATTTTTTTTTGGTAAGGAAACGAAACTTTTGAGTTTAAAATCGTATTTATGGATTTTAATGTCTTTAATATTTGTAATCGTATATCATATCTTGTTGTAAATCGGATCATCTGTGTTAATATGCATACGTCATGTGTGACATCGAGCATATAAGTTCACCAACTATGGACAGATATTTGTCTACGATGAAACTAAATATGGGTGGCCAGATCGAGAGGCCTAGCTTCAATGCTTTTTGGCTCAAGCCAGTTCAGGCCAAGCCCGATCCTCTTTTAAATAGATTAGTTATTATATATTGGGCTTAAAAAGTTACTTTGTTCTGTTTAATAACTTATTAAAGTACTAAGTATAATTCAAGTACTTTCTCCTGTTTTCTTTTATGTTTTTATTTTTAAGTAATTATTCGGGCTAGTCCAGGTTAGAGATGTTAAGGCTTGAAATGGCCTAAGCCGGCCCCGTAGAATTAAATGGGATTGCTATATGGTATGCATCATAGAATATCTTCTTCGGGATGTACAACGATGCCATTTATGATCCTAGAAGAGATGACCATTACTTATTCAGTTAGTGATTTGCTTATGTAACATTGAGGTTGGCTGAACAACATGTTTGCCAGCTGGCATTGTAATATCCTGAAATTTTGACATCTAGTAATATGTCAATGTCCATTCAAGTTATTATGTAATTGTGATAAAATGAATATGTCTATGCAATTGGCATAAGAAGGATTGATTTCATAGTTGCACCATGTAGATTTAGTGTTTAGCGGAAGTACCTTGTATTTACATAAATTACGTAAATGCCAAAAAAAAAAAAAGTGTAATCTAAAAAAAAGTCTTATCAAATTTTTCTTATCCAGCTTGTAGTCTAGACCAGCTTGTTCATCAAGAAGATTAGCTCGCATTCAAGCTCGATGAGCTTCTCATCAATAAGTCATAAAGACTTTGTTATTTCCCATGAAGCAAGATGCTTTGAAACAACCACAGAGCATCCAGCTTCTAGTTCCTCAGTGCTTCTAGGTTCTATGTGCTTTAATATTTTTTTGATTCTAGATTAGACTTTAGTATTTTACTCTTCTTTGTTTGGCTATAAAAGGCCATTGAGTTTTTGTAGTAGACAAACCAATTGATTAATGAAATTGCATGGTGCATTTCCTTTGAATTGTGAAGAGTTCATACCGTTGAAAATCTAGAGAGTTTTAACACCGTCCTTGAAGAGCTAGAGCTTTTCAAAGCATGCATCCTTGAAGAGTTGGAACCATCAATCTAGAAGAATTTAATTCCCTTTCAACTTCCTTGGAGGCCTAGAAAAGCAACGATTTAAGTTCCTATCCTTTTTCTCATTCTATCCATTCACATATTGACGACTTCCTCCCATCATGGACGTCTCTATGGGGTTTATCTTAGGAAGTGCAAAACGCAAAAGCTGTAGATCTAGGAGTCCTTAAATGTTTGGCGTTGGAATCGGGTCATTTCGACTTGTACCGATAGAGTTATGTCCATAAGAGAACTGAAAAATTACGTCCGGAAGATCTGCACGATATAGTCAATTATGTTTGGATTGACAAGCGCATGAAGAAAATGAACGAACATTCCATCAAATGCATAATCAATGTGTCCCCTCTCAAATCGTGCCTAGTCGCGACACTGCTTTAGCAGCCTTTTTTTGGGTCAAAAGTGAAGCGGCTATTAAATAGTGTTTCATGTTCAATGTCTCCTACTTTGGTTCAAAATGAGTAGAATAATCTTCACAAAATCTACAAAAAAAAAAACAAACAAAATCACTTTTCGCCATAATGTAACCTTAGTCTTAAAATGTTGCACTCAATATGAATCAGAGCTAAAATATCATATTTCTTGAGGTCAATTTGCTTCACTGGTACCTAACTAATAATTTTTGGATGCTGTTTAAGTCATAGGTATGAATCAATTTGTTTCATTGTACAAATATCATTTTATTGTCCACTTTATGAAACATTGATTGACTTATTTAGTCAATGATACTCCATCAATTACGTGAGGATTGACAAGTCGACGCGAGATGAAGACTGAAAATTCCATCAAATGTGTAATCGTGTTTCCATTCTCAAATTTTGCCCAGTCGCCACGCTATCATGACTCCGATTTTGTTTCAATCAAAGCGTTCACAATCATGTTCACAAAATCTGCGAAAAGTTACTTTCTCGCGACAATGCATCATATTTTGAAGAGTCACACTTCATATGAATGAGACATAGAATATAATATTTCTTGAGTTCAATTTGCTTCACCGGTATGTTACTTAATTACTTTCTCATTAAATGCTCTTGATTTACATGTGGTTCGTGGCTAATCTATGCGCCATTCCATCGCTAAAGACATATGTTGGATTCTATATTAGTTCATTTGGTCAAAAGAGAGTAGAGGATTGAGAGATATTGATCTGATTTAAGGAAAAAATGTTATTTCCAAAACAACATTATGTTCTTTACGCAAACTCAATTTATTAATATATACAGTTTATTTATTGACTAACTCAACTATGGGAAATACCTAAACTTCTCCATAGCTTGTGTGGTCCTCAATTTTCCATCCTCGTTTGTTTGTCAATTTTACATACTCATTTTAAACATGCTAAGACCATTTTATAAATTTTGTAAGATAGATGATGAGGCATGTTTTTCTATTAATTATTGTGTATGCCTTATTGTCCACTGAATTTCTGGCATATGATTTATTGTTTTAAGATAAATATATGACAAAAACCAAAGGTCCATATGAAGGACAAATTGGTGCCTCATATTCCCTTCCAATTACGAGAGGATAGGGAAGCCCACGGAGACGAAGACTGAACATGCCATCAAGCGCGTTTTCTCGTAGTCCGTCAATTACGGGGAGCATTGACAAGTCCATGGAATTTTGAAGCTCGTTAGAGGCCGAAATAGAGGTCCAGGCTGGTTGGGCCTAGCTCGAATTTTTTTTTTATAGTAAAAATGGATCATTTGTTAGATTTTTCGTATCAAATATGAAATTTTTTTATATATTTATTTTTTATACTTATTTATGACTTCATAGTATAAACAAGAGGGAGCTCAAAATCTTGGCCTAGGCCTATAAGACCTGAAAATTCGGGCCATCCGATCTAGGCCGATTTGAGATTTCTATATTTTTTGCTCACCCTTATAACTACATATCATGTGCGACAGATTGTTAGGTCGTGAGAGTCATCTCTTGAACCTGATGAGGGCAAAGTGCTACATAGTGGGAACTACCTCTTGAACCAATGTGAGCCACCTTTAGAATCCTTGAAGTGTGAACATCCAGGTATATCAGTGGGATTGACTATATGATTTGATCATACATGCGATTTACTATTATTAGCATTTGTAAACCCAATAAGAGGCACACAATTTCTTGTTTGATGGATAATTTGCTTTCTCAACATTGAGGTTCAATCAGTAATAGTGTCTGCAGGCTGAAATTTTGACACCTAGTGACATGTCGATGTCTATACGAGACATCACAACAGTGTGATAGTAATGAATATTTATGCGATTTGGGACAAGACAGATTGATTCCGTGGTTGCACCGCATAGACGTAATGTTTAGCAAACATCGAAGTAACTCATATTTACGTAATTTATGTAAATGCTCAAGAAATAAAAGTGAATCTGTAAATCAAATATCGAAAAACAATTTCATACGGTTGCTTTGATTTCTAGAAATTGGCGGACGAGAGCCTTGCATGGAAATGTGTCTGTTCGTTATATCTTGGTTTTAAAGTCTATTTGGGTCTCCTTGCTGTGGTTGAAACAAGTAAAACAACGGCTATTGAGTGACAAACTTTATATGTTAATATGGTTAAAAATAGCATGTAAAAATATCAAAATATGCATATAAAACATTTACATCTAGGTATGCGTATGCAAAGCGCAAATATTGTAACTTGTTACAAAATTCAAAACTACTAGTGTAAAGAGAATAATTTACTTGTTCTCAACTAGCAACATCGATCAAATAATCACAATTGGCCTGCTAGAGGATGAACATGTCTCACCGGTGACTAGAGCTAGATTGTGATGTCTCAACTTTGGAGCAAAGTATATAAGAAACTAAGAAATGTAATTTAGCAAGGTTTTGTTTATCTACATATACCAAATAAAATAAAATCTTATCAATTTTTTGATGCAGCCTATAGTCTAGACTAGCTTGTTCAGCCAAGAAGATCAGCCCGTATTCAAGCTCAATGAGTTTCTCATCGATAAGTTCATAAAGACTTTGTAATTTCTCATGCAACAAGATTCTTTGGAAACAACTTCAAGCATTGGAAATATTGTACCTTTTAATAGCTTCAAGTTCTTAAGTGTTCCTAGTTTCTATGTGCTTTAACAATTTTTTGTTTCTAGATTGGACTTTGGTATTTTACTCTTCTTTTGTTTGGCTAGAAAAGGCCATCGAGTTTCTGTAGTAGACAGACCAATTTTATTAATGAAAATTTCCCAGTGCATTTCCTTTGAGCCTTGAACAGTTAATACCCATGAAAATGTAGAAGAGTTTTTTTGACACCTAATTTCGCCAATTCTCACTAAGTTTAATTTATTTTAAGACTTAGAGTAGGAAAAGGTTAAATTAGATTTTCCTATTTCTCATTATATTTTCATATTTTGGAAAATTTAAATTAAATTTTATTTTATTAAAAATAAAAAAAAAATAAAAAAGAGTACAAAATAAAAAAAATAGAAAAACAGAAAGAGAAGAGAAGAAAAAGAAAAGAAATTCAGATTGGGCCGAGTCACCCAGGCCCGCTCGGGTGACTCAGCCCGCACCGTGCAAGCCCATTTTCTCCCTTTGTTTTTATTTCTCTAGCCCAGCAGCTCCCCCCAACAGGCCTGTAAAGCAGACCTGACCCACTCCTACTTCCTTCTTCCTATTGGCTCATGTAGAAGTGGAGAAGAATACAGCTCCACCGCGAGCAGCCAACTTGCAGAGCAATTTGCTCGCGATTGGTTCTAGGCGGTAGCTAACATGACCAGCTGCAGATATCGACTCATGATTGGCTCGTCGGAGTGGTGGATGACGGCCAAAAAAGAGTATAAAAGTGGAGGACTGATCTACTTTTCGGGAGGACGTTGAAGAAAGGGGGCCCGAGAATGGCTGATCATGAAGGATCTTTGAGTAAGCGCAATGGTAAGTTGACGGATTTTTAGAGAGAAAATAAGATTGAGAGACCTAGACCAACACCCCACCTACCATTTGACACCATTTTCTCGCCTTTGTTTGCCTCCGGGAGCTCTAACCAGGTGGGTTTTTTGCCCTTCCTCGACTAGCTAGAGCTTGCATATGGGCTACTTTGTGACACTTTTGTGAGGTGTACGTAGAGCCAATTCTCAAGCTATCCGTTCCATTTGAAACCCTATGTAACATACTTTCATTTGAATCAAATAAATTCTCATTAACTCTACCAATTTGAATGATCTTGGGGCTTCAATCAAGGCATGTAACCTGCTTACACGACCTAGGTTCAAGCCCAATTCTCTCCAAAAAGTGTCAAACCCGACACTTCAGTGCAGATTTTTATCGTGATTCCTTGTGATCCACTTGCTGTTATTTAGTTTAAATTATTCCCTGCATGTAGCAGATCACATCTATGCAAGAGTTTGCTGTTTTTTGATGGAATGCCTTAAAGAAGAAGGCATTTGTGGAATACGGCATCGTCTTGAGATCCGAGTCAGGTTTGGATCGGGTTGGCACAGGGTTGAACGGTGCTGTTTCACTCCATGGCCAAAACGGCGCCGTTTGGAAATTTTTTAATAAAAATTCAAATTTTCTTTTATAAAATCAGAAAAAAATGCTAGAAAATTCAGAAAAAACTCTGAAAAAATTCAGAAAAATAAAGGGCACGGACTTGAACTCATTTTTCATTTTTGTTTATTTCCTAAATGAAAGTATTGGGCTTGTATTACGCTGTCTGAAGAGTCAAGATTTCTAGAGGTTTCACAACACTTCATCAAATTATAGGTTAACCTTTTCATCCACCTAGTCAAATACAACAGTGTCGTATTGATTCTGACAGTTGTCTTCACAAGGGTAAAATACGTACATCAGAACTGATTGACCACATTTTTTGGCGTGTTCTAATGTCTTACTTTTTTCAAGACGAAATGAAAATTTATTTTAGGTGGTTATCTAAGCACATAAATTGTCATGAAAGAATTTTCAAGCTATGACGAGTCTATGATCTTTCTAGAGTACTAGGATGCTTGAAATAGAACACAAAGTTAGGCAATTTTGACTGGTGCTTATTGAGACCTAGTTAATTAATTAGAGATTATATACTTAGTTGGTCAGCTAAAGGAGTTTAATTCATCCATACATAAATCCATGGACGAAGATACCGCCAAGTCCATAATATTAAAATAGTATTGGTCCATGTCTTAATAATTTTTCCATGAATGATCAGCCACTGGAACGTATTTATTATGTCTTAATGTTAGAATATCTGGTAGTTATCCTTTTAGATATTAAATATTTAGTAGGATAAATTTTCTTTTTAGTATATGTATAATATGTCTTAAACTTAGAATTTCATTTGATAAATTTCTCTTTGTACGTTTAATACCGAGTAGGCTTCACATGGGCCTTTGCTATTTCCTTTCTCGTGTAGCAAATTGTGAGTTTTTCGACTCCATCAATGGTAGCAAAGTGGAGTTCATGGGAACACAATGTTTGGTATCAGACTTTGGAGACAACCATCTCGCAAATGAAGACTCGGAGGTGTAGGATCTTCGACAATATGATTAGAGTATCTCTACAAGCTATAGAATGATGATCGAATGTGATGATTATCCAGTTGGAGAGCGAAGATGATGACTTCTCGGTCCCCGCTCATGGCTTAAAGAGAAAATTGGCTCGGGTTAACGAAGAGGTGCTGGTGGGATGTTGACCCATGGCCAACCCTTGGGAAAAACCAGCTCTGGCTATGGAGTAACCAAAGTTTTGTAATTTCAATTCGAAAGGCAAAAAATTGGAATTAGAGGATGAATTTTTGTCTAATGAGATGGAGAGAAAGTTCTAGAAGATTGGTCTTATTGAGTTGATTCGCAGTTAAAATCTACTAATTCAGGTGAGGGGATCATTACTGGGTTTAGCCTTTCTTAAAAGAAATTTGAAGTTGTGGAATTTCGGCGAAGATTAATATTGTCCCCCTATATTTCGATGATCTTGGGGAAACTTTTAATATGAAGAAAAGCGTTGAAAAAAAAAAAAACAGTGATGACGCTGATGCAGCTCATCCAACATGTTGGAGTCAAGTTTTTCGTAGAGAGAATGACGCAGGACGTTTTTTTCGATGATTTCGATTTTTATTTATATTAGAAATTACGTTAGGATATGAGATGATTTGTTTTAATTCTGAGTAATCATCCATTTAGAAATTTGAGATTTTCTTATTAATTTATCTATTTCCTATTTGAAACTTAGAATTTCATTTGGGTTTTAAGCTATAATTATAGATTCTCGTAGAATTTAGCTTAAACTTTTGAATTGAAAGTATAAGAAATTGATAAATTTCTCACAAGTATGTTTTTGTACGCGCTTCGGACATGCATTTGCGAGTTTTACTCATGTACGAACAGCGATTCACATGATCCTTGTTTCCTTTGCGTTAGAAGCGATGGAACTGATTGAACCGGCGAGACACGATTGGAGTGTTGGGAGAGGTAGAGAGAAAGAGATAGAAGAGAAAGAAAGGGAGAGTGAGTTGTTATAAGGAGTAATTCCTCTGCAATAAGACTATTATTGGCTGATCGACAGATGCACGAAATGGGTTTGGCAGATTTCTAAGCACTCTTGTTCTTTCGACTTTATGCCACATGCTACTAGAGGAAAGGCTCATGTGATGATTGTTAGATAGTTGATGGTTGATTTTAAGCTAATTATCTACAGTCTCTACTCTATTGAAAAAAAAGGTTAACAAAAAAAAAAGTTTCTAATCCATAATACGAACTTGGGACAGTAGTTTCAACCTCAAACTTTCATAGGAAAATTCTAAAAAGAACATGTTTATTGTTATGATGATTTTCAATCGTCAGGAAATGGACAAGATTGTGTGACGTTGTACGGATTGTATTGGTTATAATTAATTTCGATATTTCTCTTAAATCATAAGTTTTTTTTTTTGGTCGAAGTTAAATCATAAGTTAGCTAGTTTCTTTATTAGATTAATTTCCCTTTTGTGATTTATGTTTTGGATACAAGTTCCCCTATAATGTAAAGCATTATTCAATAAAGCAATACACAATTCAATATTTTCTAACATTCTTGACGGCATGCTATTGCGAGACCTTACCCTCTATTGATAGTTGGCTAGCAATACTGTATATCTTACGGTAGATAAATGAGTCGATTTATGTTTGCTTCGTATTTTCCGGACAATTCATTTTATGCTAGATCTTGGGCAATTCATTTTATTTATGGCCTTCACCATCCCTATTTATGTCTCTTGGATGCAGATCCATTCTTCCCATTGGTGTACTTATCCGCTGTCTCCAACACCAAGTCATGTTACACTCCATTCACTTTCTCTCTCCCTTTCTCATTGAAGGGTGGCCGAGCTCGCCTCAACATCGAGTTTATGCCTTTGGTGGGTCTCAAGACCTCACATAAGCTCCTCTTCTCATCTACAATGAAGTTGTCGATAGTGATGAGATCAGAAGGTCGACTCCAAATATGGCGATGCCTCCACCATATCTGGCCTGTCCATTTAGATTAAGGTGAGATCTCAAACGCCATGGCTATATCAGCCATCAATGGTGGTGCCGAGACCACACAGACATGTGGAGGTGAGAGAAGAGACAGAGTGAGGGATGACACAAATAGAGAAAGCAAAGATGGTGGTGGATAAAGAGAGAGGGTCGGTTGAGTGGGAAGACTTGATGATGATTATTAGACAGTGTGATGAGCACACCGACTAGTGCAAAAAATATGCGTGCATGTTCACTTTTATTGATCTTGTCCCATTTATGTGCTTGTTAACTCTGCTTCTCTATTGGATGACATGGCGATGAAAAAAGAAAAATAAAAGGAGGTTTGAAGAGGAAGTAGGGTCACACACGGTGGCCGCCGGTGTCAGCAACATGACCGCAATATAATTTCGTTGGCAATGTCGCCCAAATTCGATCAAGCATGGCGCTTGCGCTCAACCGTGACATCGAGAGTTGGCCTTGAGCTGCTGGTTGCCTCCCACTTCATGCTCTTTGATTTGATCGAGATAGTCACCTAACTATTCGATCAAGGTTGGTCTCCAATTGACAATGGTTAAGTGCACATTAAGAGTTGGCCTTGAGCTCGTGGCCTTGAGCTCGTAAGAAGTTCATCCACAGGGAATAAAAAATAAGCAAACTCATCAAATTTTACATGGTTACTTGGTGGAAATAGGCAGACTCTCAACTCCGTACATCCACTTTCTACAATTCTTAAATATAGATATTGGTGTAATTATTAAAAACAGACAGAATAGGCATGGATAGGCAGACTAGTTAGGGAGACATTCACGCCAATTTGTAGCACTGCCTTTGCATGATGATTGTCTCTACTAGTGAAAGAGTTCCAAGTTGAAATGTGAAAATTGACTTAGCTACATTCATGTCCTCCTTTCTCTGGTTTCGTAACTTGCCTTGATCAGCATAATTTCCTAATCACCTCAGTCATGTCCATCCGATCCAATGGTGATTCCATTGAACATGCGACTCCACTTCGAATACAGAGATTATGCAATCTCTGATCTTGCTCTCCTGTTGTCGATCACCAGCTTCACTTGAAGCCTTAAGTCTACGATGTCCATCGCTCGATCTGGAAGAGCATTTGAACAAAGTTATGAAGATTAAGATGGTGCCCAAAGTCCTCTTCAGTGGGTCTCTTCCCAGTGAACATCTCCAATAATAGAATGCCGTAACTGTATGCATCCCAAGGTGGAAACCTTGTGTCCCATGCCATACTCTGGAATTTCATTAGGACAGTTAAAATAGGAAAAATCACATGGATTTTGTTTGATGTCTATTTGCAAGAGCTTCTCAAGGGCAGTTGTAAGGGATCCGCTCCAGTGTCACCCAAATATCTCTTTGTTTGACTTTCGTTTAGTGTATTGGCTATGGCTGATGTTTAGCGCCTGGCGGAAAAATTGTCGCAAAGTTCGGAACGCATCAATCGTAGAGATGAGATTTTGGAATTATAAAGTGTCACATGTTTTTAAACAAATTGCCTAACCATCAAGGGTGACTTTGTCCTCTAGTTGGGCATGGGATAAGAAGGAAATATATATGGTGAAGGCCTCGAGTGAAATTATTTAGTATATGTATTAGCTAAATTTGAACACTGGTTTTGACAGGACATACATAGGATCTACATGAGGCTATCATTTTCATGATCCAGATTAAGTTTAAGTTCTATACCATACAATTACTTTTCTGCAAGATGGAAGAGAAGAAAATGCCTAGAAGAAGATATGACAGATTCATACCTGGAGGCACATAGCCAATGGATCCTCTGACTGCGGTTGAAGTTGAACTCCCTGGTCCTGAACTACTGTGGACTTCGGCAGACATCGTTGAAATGATCTTTGCGAGCCCGAAATCTCCAACTTGAGCCACCATGTTGTTGTCTAGGAGCACATTACTTGGCTTCAGATCTCCATGGACGATTGCTAGAGAACAACCCTTATGGAGATATATTCGTCTATTCGTATGTCATGCTGCTTGCGAGTTGCACTTAGTCTCAGATTTCACAACCACAGCTCAAATCTCGTCCAAATATCACAGGGTGCATGCCTCTCGATGGGAGCCGGTGCCAAAAACACCCCACCCAACACTTTCACCTCAAGTGATAAATTAATGCATTAGGACCCTCCAGAAAAGAATATAAATTAGGAAACTCATATAATATCATTAAATACACATTAACACCCTATTAAGAAAATGGTGGTGTTATTATCATCACATTGGATGTACATCTGCAGAAACACCCTACCCACTAATTTGGAATTATGCTGGCCATCCCACCCTTTTGACTCACAAGTTTCAAGATTTCTTTACTAAGAAAACCAAGTGTGCACGGTTCATGGTTTCCAACTCATCCCACACGAAACATAGTGTATATATCCATGATACATTGGTCATTCTTTTATTGAAGTTGAGCTCATTTAGTATAATGGAGCAGCTGTGCATGTGAGTCACGGCCGAGCCAGTCGCATAATAAGTCCAGTTCTACAGAAAAATTATTAGGTAGGCAAAAAGAAAAGAAGTGGGAGCTCGTGCTTTTTTTTTTCCATTCTTTTTGCAATATTTATCCTTTTTATTAAAGAATAACTGGGATAGCGGTGGAAGCATGAGCTGAGGACCAACACTTGTAGTTGAACATGGTATATAACTCCTTTTCTGTCCATTTATGAGCTGTCAATACATTCGGAAAAAGAATAGAACACGGGAGAGCCATAAGTTAATTTCTAATGAAAGAACTTTCCATCCTAAGAAAGTTTGGCTCCTTTTGAAGAGAGTTTGGGAGCATCCAAAATCAACTAATTACTTAATTATTTTGTTCATCTAGATGTATTAGTACTTGAGAAAGATGTGAGAACGGCAGATGATGGGCCGTAAAGCATCCTAATAAAGGAAATTCTTGCTCTAAGAAAGTTTGGCTCCTTTCCCAAAATTCAAGCGATCACTACTTGAATCTCAAAATATGCTTCACTCCCTAATAGAGTTTATCTGAGGATGATTGCCACCGGAGAAGCTTCTGCTACGCAGCTTGCTTATCCTTGCGAAGCAAAAACGAGTTTCTTGGATTAAAATTGTGGGTGTGAACTAAGATCTCGTGGTAGAGGACATTTTTAGGGTTTAGTCCCCCTCAAAAATAAAACCAAAGAAAGAAAGAGAAAAAAGGTTATTAGGATGGAGTAGCGTGGAAGGGCAAAGACCAAACACAACAATGTCACGACTCAAGACTGGACGATTATGCAACTTGCAAGCAAAGAAAAAAAAAAAAAAAAAAAAAAAAAAAGGAAAACAAAAAAAAAAAGTTAGGTGAAATTGGAAAATTTATAAATAAGCATCGATTTTTATGGAGGGGGTCACACGATGGTAAGATTAGGAATGCCCCTTTTATGAAAGTGAAAGGAAAAAATGCAGAGTGACAATATCTGCCACAGCAGTGCC
>JAGVVM010014195.1:0-13440 GCA_019149425.1 Psidium friedrichsthalianum
CCAAGAATTGAGCATCGGCACGTCATTAGGCATTCTCGCCAAAAATAAAGATCACATTCAATTTTGGAAAATTATTTGAGAATTGCGTTCTGATGACTTAATTGGAAAAAAAAAAAACATGGTGCCGAAAGGCAAGGGGATGTTATGAAGACATTAACCCTCTCATAACGTACTGAACCCCTAGATTGTGATTTCGAGCTTCTGCAAATGATCACTGCTTTCGGTCGTGGTTCTAGATATCATCATTATCATCATCATCATCATCATTGTTGATTGGTGGCGATCTCCTCCCTAATTTGAAAACCCCAAATTTTCCCAAAAAGCATCGGAAACCATCGATCCTGGGGGAGGCGCTTCGGATTTGGCCTAGGTTTTCTGCCCGTTGCGCAGGGCCATGGCCCCCGTGTAGCCCAAGACAGGCTTTGGTATAAGGCCCAGTTGACGTTTTGCAAGGTTTTCCTAATTTGCAAAATCTTCTTCTGAAACGGCATTCATTTACTCATAATTCACGAGAGAATCAACTCCAATTATGTGTTTTTTTTTTAATGTTATGCTCTCAAATTCAAGTTACTAACTTGGCCTTTCTTGTTTCGAAAGGAAATTCTAGTGAAGTTCAAACTTAGGGCGCGAATGATAACAATTTCTGTTTCAAAATGTTTCTAGAAAAGGTTTAGAACCGAAATCTGTTTGGTAATTCGGGCTGAGCATGGTCTGGGTCGGTAGGTTCCAGACCTAAAACCTAAACCTATCCTGTTATAACCCATTCTAGTTTGTGGATCCTTAAATTTATTTTGAAAACTACCATTTTTTGTCCGGTTCTAGATTCTATCTGAGAACTTGTTTTTCTTTGGTTGCTTTTTTTATTTTATTTTTTTCAGCAAAATAATATGAGTTCCAATGAAACGATTTAAAGTGAAAGATTAAATAATAAAATTCATTATTGGCCAAAAGCAACAATCCCTAATATGAGCAATAAAAATTACAATTCAACAAAAGCAGAGAAGGTAAGATGAAAAAGATTAGTTTTTTTTTAATAGTAGTTAAAAACTAGTTCCAAAATCGCTTCGATTTTTGGGTGGGTCTTCACTTGGAATCTGAAATAGGACTAGTTTCAACTGGTTCCAAAAAATTAGAATCTATACCCAAATCAGTTTGAACAAAAATCGATTTTGAGACCTATTTTTCGGGTACCGGTCCGATTTTCGAGTAAATCCGATCCGGTTGCACACTCTTATTGGTAACACAATTTCAAATTTTCTTTTTCTAGAACAAAAATTTATTAAATAACATGCCGTTAATCAATTACACAAGCATACACTCACAAACTAGAACTCATGGATGCTCCCACGTCACCAACCATGTTATAAGAAATGCAAATGTCTAATGTTGTTAACGATGACTTGATCAGGAACCAGAATAGATATCTACTCACACAGAGACAATACATTCTCAATATCCAAGTCATGTCCCTTACATTTGAGATTTCACCTCTTTTTATAGAAGGACTATTACATAAGATATAAACAAACATTAAAGACATGAGAAATACCCAACAGTAATGACATACGTAGTAGAAAATATAATAAAGACTTAGTACTAGAAAATGCATTAAAACAGCTAGAGACTTGAATTTTGACCCTTGAAACATACAACACCCTTAAGACTCATAAAATTTGGACTCAAATTCGTTCACCATCATGGGCACCCCAATAGATGCCTTCAAAGATCAATAAACAACAAAGGAATAGTCCACAACAGCTTACGTTCGTTAGTTAGTCAATTAGTAGTGTCGAAATCAACAAAAAAACTTGTAAATCGATATCTAGGTAGTCAACGGTGTCGAAGAAATCGACAACTTGTCTTCTGAATGGACAACTCTCTTGCACAATCGATATCTTCAACTTGAATCGATCGACAAAGTCCGATGTCCCCGCATCACAACCAGAGAATGTCCTAGCCAGAATTTGCTGCCTTTGAAAAAGGAAACCCGCGTCAGAAAGCACCTCCAAAAGAGAAGACTCTCTAACACTTCCGCTCACCGACTTTGCATTTCCTAATTCATAGATAAAAGATAGCAAGTGTTAAATTTTCTGCAGACTCGGAAAAGCATGCGAACCTTAAAGATTTCGGCTCTAAATTCTCAAAAAGGGGAAAATTATCGAAAAACCTAAACCTTTTAAACTTTTGTCAATTTAGCTAAGCCTTTTAATTTTACTAATTCAGTCCTAAACCTTTTGCATTCATATCAATTTTGCCATTTTTTTTTTTCACCAACTCAGTCCTAAACCCATCCGGCCAACTTTGACCTGCCGCTCCGGCCGGCCCTGACCTGCTCCGGTGCTAACCAATAATTTTTAATAATATTTTAATTTTTCATTTTTTTTTCTTTTTTTTTTTGTCATCTTCTCCTCAGATGAATATTTTCTGAGGAAGAACTCACCTTGCATTGCAAATCGCTAACCAAGTCAATTGCAAATTTCTTCCCCCAATTCCGCCATGATCGAACATTTCGAGTTCCAAAATCATGTGAGGGTCGGCTTGAGTTGGATAGCAGCAAGTTCTCGTCACTCTCCTCAAATTTCTTTTCTTTTTGGATTCAATCGGGTTGCTTGAATTTGCTTGGGAATCATTTGCAGAGTGGGAGGAACAACACATTGTTCATGCGCTTGCTCGCTCTCATTGAAGACGATTGAACGAATTCCAGATGATTGAAGAGCTGTGGGTGTCACCATGGCTAGGCGAGCTCGGTCAATGAATAGCTTAAGCTTAATGCATAGCCACTTCATTCAACATTTTTATGTGTATAATTAGGTATATGCACTTAATGAATAGCTTAATCTTTTCTAATGTACTTTCTAACATGAGTAGGTTAGATGAAACACTAAATTAAACATTTAGGTTATAGGAGTTTTAAATTACAAACTACAATTGTAAAATATAAAATAAAAATTGTGGAATCCACGTCCTCCAATCTTTAACTTTTCGGGCGCCTTGATTGCATATATTGCACTTTCTAACATAAATAAATTAGATCATAAATCACAGTTAACAATTGTGGAATCCACGTCTTTCCTCATCGCTTCTTTGAATCATGCTTCTGTACCTTTTGGATATTGAATCTTGATTGCATGATTTAGCATCATTTTGTCCTTGCCAACTCACATTTAACATTATGATAGCCTTTAAAGTTTATGGCTTATCGAAATAATTATTGGGATAAGTGTATCAGAAATCTCTAAAACTTATCACAAAAAAGCAATTATATCCCACAACGTATAAAAAATGCAATCAAATCTTAAAACTTATCAAATTGAGGCAATCGCATCCTTCTGTTAACTTCGTTTAACTTTGTTGACAGAAAATGCTGACATGACTTTTTTAATTATGTTCCTTGTTAGCGATGTTTTACTCGTGTTATCGCCACATAATTAGAGAAAATAATTAAAAAGTCACGTCAATATTTTCTGTTAGAAAAGTTGGATGGAATTAATGGAAGGATTCGATTACACCAGTTTGATAAGTTTTATGACTTGATTGTACCTTTGTGACGACTCTTACGACTCAATTGCACTTTCTTGATAAGTTTTAGAACCTACCGTGCACTAATCCCTTGTTTCTTTCTCCTTTTCAAAGAAAAGTTGTATAAATCTAAGTTATTTATCCTCACATAATTAGGCTGGAGTATTGCAAACCTATCCATCGAAGCTTCATTTCACATGCCTTCAGTGTTTATCGAGTACAGTTCAGTTGTTTCTTGTGGCGGTTGCTATGGAAAGAGACCTCTCTAAGTGGAAGTTGGCCTGGTTGTAAGGCTGCTTGCGATCCTTTATTGTGTAATAGAACAATAGTAGCGCTGCCTGCCACCCACCCCCTTCCTCTTCTAGATATAGGAATTGAGCATGCTAAGAACGAGGTAGTATTTAAATGGGACTTAGAAAAGTATAGGTTAAGCAATGATCATAGGGACAATCATAGTGCAAGAGTCAGGTTAAGTCCTATCTTTTTTTTTGTCTTTTTGCATTTGTCAAACCTAAAGTAAGCACGAAGCTTGAAAATTTGCTTCCTTCTATGGGAAAGTTATAAAAATTATCTTATTGTTAAGGACCGTACAATCTCAATATAAATCCAGACACCATCACCGCATATTTTGCATAAATCACTAATTAATTGGAAGAACCTATGGTAAAAAATGACCGACAATTGTCAAAAATCGATGAAGAACATACGATTTTACGAGGTTCAGCAATAAGCCTACATTCTCGGTCAAACACCTTAGCCCACTCCTCTCTCTTTTTTTCCTTCTTTTTGCCAATATCATCAAGTATGTACAGATTCAAAGATATACAATCTGACTAGTATGTATAGATTCAAAGATATACAATCTGACTGACTTCTTCTACAAGTTAAGTCTCTACAAAATAGGAAAAAGAATCCTCTACAAATCAGACGGAAAAATAAAATCCCTACAAATTAAGAAATTACAGCTCACGGCAACACTCTCCCTCAAGTTGACATATATAAATATATGTATAAATATATATATCTCGCATGCTCAACTTGTCTATTGAGCTGTAGAATGCCCTACTTGAAACTACTTTTGTCAAGATATCTACTAGTTGGTCTTCGAATTTCACAAATGAAAATTGAATCACCTTGGAATTCAAGTTCTACTTAATGAAGTGACGATCCACCTCAACATGTTTAGTACGATCGTGTTGGACAGGATTGTGAGATATATCGATAGCTGCTTTATTATCACAAAACAACTCCATTTCAGACATAGGAGCAAAATCGAGTTCTGTCATATGTTTTCGAAGCCATAGGAGTTTATATAGTCCCTTAGCCATTCCTCTAAATTCTGCCTCTACACTTGAGAGAGCTACTACATTTTGCTTTTTGTTTCTCCAAGTAACTAAGGGTGCGTATGGTAACGCTCCAGGAAAAGTGTTTCTGTTCCCAAAGTGTTCTCGGAACACTTTGGGAACAGAAACGCGTATGGTAAAAAAGTGATCCAAAAGTGTTCCGAGAACACTTTTGAGAAACAAAAACACTTTTGGAGCAGAAATGAGAAACAAAAAAAACTTGCTTATGTGTTCCCAGAACACTTTTTAGAAACACATTTGGAACATCTTTTGGAAACAATTGAGAACGCTTTCTTGAAAGTAATTAAAATAAAAATAATTAAAGAATAAAATAATTAAAATAAAAATAATTTTTTTCCAAAATAAAAAATAAGAAGGATTAAAAATCGAAATAATTAAAATAAATAATCAAATAAATTAATTTAAAATAAAATGATTGAAAATAAAAAGATATTTTTTTGAAAAATAAAAAATAAAAAATATTAAAAATCGAAATAATTAAAATAAATAATCAAAAAAATTAATTTAAAAAAATGATTAAAATAAAAAAAATATTTTTTTGAAATAATAAAAATTAATTAATTAATTAAAAATAAAAATAAAAATATAAAAAAATAATTTTTTTCGAAAAAATAAATAATAAAATTAATTTTTTCGAAAAAATAAATAATAAAAAAAAATTTTGAAAAAAATAATTTTTTTCAAAAAAATAATTTTTTCAAAAAAATAAAAAAAATAAATTTTCCAAAAAAATAAATAATTAAAAATCAAAAAAATCAAAAAATATTCTAAATAATAAAAATTAATTGAGAAATTGAATCAATTACAGTTTATCAAACAGTATTTGCATTCAATTATGTAATTTTATGTTTATCTACTTGGAATCATTTATGTATAACTCATAATTGTAATTTTTCCTATCTATGGAAGACATATTTCATGTTCTCATTGCTCAATTCTAATTTGATTTCTCTTTCATTTTTTTTTATTGTTGATCTCATCCATATTGAAAAAATTAGGAATAGAATTAAATGAAAAAATTAGGAATATAATTTTTTTTGCAGTTAATAAATGCGTTTTTGTTCTTTTTTTTTTTTCCGAGTACAAAAACTTTATGCGGTTACCAAACGCGTTTTTGTTCCTTTTTTGTTCCGAGAACAGAAACTTTATGCAGTTACCAAACGTGTTTCTGTTCCCAAACATTATTGCCGGGAATAGAAACATAAAAAAGTGTTTCTGTTCCAAAAGTTATTCCGGGAACAGAAACGTTACCATACACACCCTAAATTCCCTCCCATGAAAGTAAAGTATCCTAAAGTTGATCTTCTGTCTAACACACTTCCAGCCCAGTCTGCATCAGTAAAAGCTTCGATCTTAAGATGCCCCCTCTTTTGAAACCGAAGCCCTCTTCTCGAAGCTCCCTTTAAATATTGAAGAATTCGTATTACACCATCCATATGGTCTTCACTAGGAGCGTGCATAAATTGACTTACAATACCCATTACATAGGCAATATCAAGACGCGTATGCGATAAATAGATCAGTTTGCCAACTAACCTTTGATATCTTTCTTTATTAGCAGACACCTGATCAGAATATTCTTCAAGTCTGTGATTTTGAACAATAGGCGTGTCTGCAGATTTGTAATCTAGAATTCTCACTTCGGCCAACAAATTCAAAATATATTTCCCTTGAGATAGAAAAATACCTCTATTAGATCTCGCTACTTCTATTCTCAAGAAGTACTTGAGTCCTCCAAGATTTTTCATCTCGAACTTTGTTGAGAGCTTCTACTGTAATTTTGCAATTTCCTCTTGATCATCTCATGTGATAATCATATCATCTACATAAATAATCAGCACAATTATCTTACCTTGACCATGCTTCAAGAAGAGAGTGTGATCAGAATCACTCTAAACATACCCATACCTTTTCAAAGCCTTATTGAATCGTCCAAACCAAGCTTGAGGAGATTGTTTTAATCCATACAATGATCGCTCGAACTTACAAACTAGTCCTGGTTGTGAAAGGACTATAACCCAGTGGAATATCCATATAGATATCCTCTTCAAGGTCACCATGGAGAAATGCATTCTTGACATCAAGCTAGTGTAAATGGCCAATCTAAATTAGCTGCAAGAGACAATAACACTCGTACAGTATTTAGTTTCGCAATAGGTGAAAAAGTTTCCTGAAAATCCACCCCGTATGTCTATGTGTATCCTTTTGCTACCAACCTCGCCTTATACATTTCAATGGACCCATATGCTTTATACTTAACTAAGAACACCCATTGCATCCCACTGTTTTCTTTCCTTTGGGCAATTCCACCAGCTTCCAAGTATTATTTTTTGCAATGCCTTCATCTCTTCCTTCATAGCTTGAACCCACATAGGATCTTTCAAGATATCATGTATTGTTCCTGGAATATAAACCAATGATACATTCGAAAAAAAATGCCCTTAATGGCTTGGATAATCTTTCTGTTGAAACATAGTTAGTGATCGGATAAGCAAACTTCTCTTTTCCTCCAACATCTGGTGAGTATCAATTCCGGTGCTTTCCTCAATTTTTCCTGACAGGTAATTTATATCCAACAGAAATATTAGAATCATCACGCAAATAAGAAGTAGGAGAAGTTACCTTAGGAGTTGGGTCAGGTACTAAAGAAGATGGGGAAAGCTGTTTTGGAAGAGTTGGTTGGTCTTGCAAACTCGGCTCCTCGAAAACCTGACCTCCCCTTGACGAGATTTATTCTGAAACCTTCAAACCAGCTTGCTCACATTCCAAGTCTTCTTGCTCAACATCTGTAGGTAAATTCTGGCCTACTTCTGCCCTAGCTATCAGGGGCAATGTTAATACTCCATTGATTTGCACTTCCCCTGAAGCGATAATAACACAACTAGTCTCCCCACCAATTTTTCTTTTCCATCTGTATCTCCCTCTAGAAAGAAGGAATGGTGTCCTGAAAAAAAGATTCTGTCTCAAAGAATGTCACATTCATTGTAACATATGTCTTCTTAGTAGAAGGATTATAGCACCAATACCCTTTCTGATGTGAACCATAACCTAAAAACACGCACCATACAACACATGATTCAAGTTTTGTGCAGTGTGTTTTTGGAACATGAACAAAAGCAACACAACCAAACACCTTAAGGGAAATGGTAAGAACCGATGGTAGTACATGAAAGGAGAGAGCCTCCAATGGTGTCTGAAATTATAACACCTTCGATGGCATTCTATTAATAAGATGGACGGCTGTAGTTACTGGATTATCCCAAAAAAGGTGAGGAACGTTATTTTCAAATAATAAAGAAAGAGTCGTCTCAAGGATGCGCATGTTCTTCCTTTCTGCTACCCCGTTTTATTGAGGCGTTCCTAAGCGTGACATTTCATGGAGTAAGCCATGCTGTAGAAAATATTTTTTGAGATACTGATTAATGTACTTGCCACCATAATCACTATAAAGGATCTGGATCTTCCCATCCAATTGAGTCTGTACCACAGTATGAAAATTTTTGAACACATTGGCAACTTCATCCTTAGTCTTTATTAAATATAACCATGTCATTCTAGTGCAATCATCAATAAAAAGAACAAACTATTGACTACTAGACACAGAAGTAATAAGAGAATGAATCAAAGAGAAAGGAATTGCACTCTTATTGAAATTGATAGGAAAAGATACCCGGTGGCTTTTCGCCAAAATGCAAGTCTAACAATCAAACTGATAATCATTCAAACCCAAAAATAACTTTGAAAATAACATTTTCATGTATCCAAACGACGGATGCCCCAATCGTTTATGCTTGAGCCATATCTAAGTTTCTCGACTTGTAGACGACCCTTAGATTTGATTAACATTCCCAGAACTGAAGTCGTCCAAGTAATACAACCCCCATTCTTAGTACCACGCCTAATGATCTCTTTTGTGAGGATATCCTGAAATAGATAGAAGTATGGATACATTAGCACAACATAATTTAGTTCCTCTGCAACCAACCTAACTGAAATCAGTTTCGTAAATAGTGATGGGACAAGAAGTGTGTTCGGTAATGAGAGGGAAGAGAAAATATTAACAACTCCAGCTCCAGTCACTGGATATGGAACTCCATTAGAATTAGAGATACTACGACGTCAAGGTTCTGTAATATTAACAAAGTCATCCGCAGTAAAAATCATGTAGTCAATCACCCCAAAATCAATAACCCACTAACTACAATTATTCTGTAGAGAAGCAACTGAAGCAAAACCATAATTATCTTAACCTTCTGTAGGTTTCTTACTATGTGGTTCAAATTGTGGCAATAATGACAATTGAGGCTCTCTCATAATTAGAGACACATTCCCTTTGCCATTGTTCCCTTCTCCCTCCATTTGCTTTCGAGCTTTGAGTTCCTTCCACCAATCAAGACACCCATGCAACTTAAAGCATGTTTCTCAAGTGTGTTTGGCATTCCCACAATGAGAGCAACCACCACTTGGAAGAGTTCTCTGTTTTAAGGCTATACTGGTTTGTTCACCTCATGGCTTAGCCATCTATAAATTCAGCTCCTAAGCTTTTTTTAGGCTAGGGTTGTCTTCTTGTGATAACATCATCACAAAACTATGTTTAGTACTCTCATTACTCAACATCACTGTCTGTTGCATATCCTCCCTCGAGCTCAAGCATAGGCTTGCTCAACTGTAGGAAATAACTGCATCTGTAGCACATCTACTCGTATCTTATCTAATCAAATGTAGAAAGAGAGGATAATCTTTGCAAGTTTCGAAATGCAAAGAGTATATTAGATGATCCCCTAGATAAGATACGAGCTGATGTGCTACAGATGCAGTTATTTCCATCTCTCACCCACATAATTTACTAAATTGTTATTTTACTTCTAAAACCTACTGCACCTCCAAAACACCCAACACTCATCTATTTCCCTCCCCCCCCCCCAAAACTAAAGAGGCTTACTTATGGCGACACACCAGCCACTTGATCTCCCTCTCTTCATTGTGTGCCGCTATTGCTTCTTCAAAGGCTATCCCCAACCTTAGATAGGAGGCCGATAGTCATCGCAGTGCCAGCTCAAGGTTAGATTGAGGTCGAGTGCCACTGGGAATAACCTCTGCTAGAGAACTTGCTTGGCCCGTGAGCCTGTCTCGGAGGCTTGTGGCCAACTGGTAAAGAGAGTGGGAAAAGCGTTTGGAGTATGCATGAGAGCAAATGAGTCTTATTAAGTTTTTTTTTTTTTGGTCGGAGAGCAAACGAGTCTTATTAAGTTAGAAAATGTAAAATGTACGTTTTGAAATGCGATTAAGGTATATGACATGGAGAGGAATGTCAAGGATGATTGCTTCAATTGCTCCTTTTCTTTCTTTACCCAAAAGCAAGTACAATAAATTTTTCACCACCAACCCCGCTCTCTAAATTTGCAAAAATTGAGAGATGGAACACATGGAACCATGAATTGAAAAATCAACATACCAAGCAAAAGAGTTATCCTTGGTATTTCGATACTACTTTTGATTGTTAGTGGCAACATAAACTATATACCAACATCTAATTTATCGAGTGATATGGTAAGATCTTACTAGATTTTTTTTAATGCCTGCGTGCAAACTGTATACTTTCGATTATGACATTATAGTATTTACAACTATGTGTAGTGGCAGGTTTTTGGCCTGAGTACGTTATTTATAGAAGTCTGTATTTAATATGATTATTTTCCAATCAAATTAGGAAAATATCTCTAATTGAATATTACTTTTTATGGAACAAGATATCCTGGAGATTTGAATAAACTCTACTTATGAAAATTGAAGATTTAATTATATGGGCGATCGAATCTGAAATGTTTAAACTCTACTTCAACGGCTACCAAATCTTTTCAAATATAGTCTCATTCAATCAAGATTGATGACGTCCAATTAGTAATTGAAAAGTGATCCTTTGAAGATCTTCCAATGGCTATTTTGGAGGTGAAGGATTATAAAAGGGAGATTCATGGTAACTAGTTGAGAGAGATCTGAACATATAATTCCAAAGTACTTGAGCTATTCAAATTCACATACTTGTTCTTAAGAACTATAATTTTATATGTGAGAGGTTTTGTAAGAATGAAAATGTGTGACATCTCTTATAACCTTTCAACAATTCATATGGTGAAATCCAACCAATCGCCTGTGAGTATGGAAGAGTGGACGTAAGCTTCCTAAAGCCAAACCACTATAAAACTTTGCATGCAATTCTTTTTTTTTCTCTAAACTCTTTTTACTATGTTTATATTTTTACAAGTCCTGTTATAGAACTTATTTAGTTTTGTGTTTTAAATTTATTTAAATTTCGCATTAAGTTTCAAAATTATTCAAAATCACCTATTCACTCCCTCTGGGTGATATTGCTAGAAACAACAATTTGAATCAGAGAAAGGTTACTAATTATTCTGAAGTGTTTTACTTCTGAGTTAACGATTTAAAATGTCTAGCAACAAATTTTCAAGAGCAGGTCACTCACTATTCAACAACAAACCTCCCTACTTTGATGGAAAGGACTATAATGTTTGGTGCAATAAAATAAAGTAGTTCTTCAAGGCATCAGATAATTTGACGTGGAATATTGTACTCAATGGAATAGTTCCTACTGTTTCAGCAACTCCTTTCATAAGAAATGAGGAAAACAACAATATGGCTGCAACTCTTTCAAAGATAGAGAAAGCAAAAAGACAAGGACTTGACTCTAAGGCTGTTTATTCACTCTTTTGTGCCTTATTTACTCCTATTTATAATTGTGTTACAGAAGAAGAATCATCAAAAGCTATATGGGATAGACTTCATGTCACATATCAGGGAATCGGTAAAGTCAAGGAGACCAATCTTGGCATACTTCTAAACAATTATGAAGTGTTCAAAATGAAACCAAATGAAACAATTGCTAAGATAATTGATAGATTTCAAATATTGATTAGTCTTGCATGACAAGGTGCTCCTTTCACTGAACCTATGCAGGTCTGAAAGATACTTTGGGGACTAATAGATGACTAGAACTATTTCAAGCCTTCGATACAAGAATGTCGAAAAATCAAACCTTTATCCATTGACAGGCTTGTTGGAACATTCAATCATACGAAACAGAGCGCAACAACAAATCAAAGGATTAAAAGGGTAAGAAGTCAATTGCTTTAACTTTTAATATTGATCATGAAATGTCAAATTCTAAAAATGAAGAGAGGTCAAAAAGATGTCTCGAAAAGGTAGAAATTTCAAGGAAAGAAATCATTCAAAAAGAATAATCAGAAACAGCCAGGATATGATAAGCAGGAAAGCAAGGATGTTGTACATTTTCACTACAAGAAAGTAGGGCACATAAAGCCAAAATGTCCACTTCTGAAAAATGAGAAAGTCAAATATGAAAAATACAAGAAGGCACTAAAAGTAGAAACTTGAGTGATTTTGAACAGAGTGATAGACTATGCAAATCCATGTCTCATGGAAAAATCATATTTAGATTCAGATGCAGATGTCAAGATATGTCTTTTTGAAATACTAGATGAGATTTTTGCTATATTGAATAGTTATGCACGAACTATAAAGAAGCTCTCAAAAAAGTGTATTTTGAAAAAGGAAGTTTCCTCTTTACAATAACAAAATATTTCTCAAAAGACAAAATTGAGTTTTTACAAAGAGAATTTCATCAAATAAAGGAAAATCGTGATTTGATTTTGAAAGAAAATAATTCTTTGAAAATTGAGATTGAAAATATTTCAAAAAGATTTTCTCAAAGTTCGAAAAAATTTAGAAAATATCATTTCCAAACAAGTTCCTTATGGTGACAAGTCTGGTCTTAGTTTTAAAAAGAAAAATAATTTCAAAAATAGATTCCTGAAACCAATGATAGAATTGCACGTAAAGTTTCAAAATCTGCATATAAACGACACTTCTACAAGTAGTTTACAAAACCTTTTGTCAAATACATTGTTCAAATTGTAATGCTACAAATAATGTTAGAAACAATTACATGATGAGATGGAGACTTGTTAATAGAAATACTGCAATAATGACTCACTCAATGGACCAAAAAGATTTAGCTACCAAAGAAACGTTGGGTTATCTCATCTTGTAGGTACCTCGAAAAAAGAAAGAATAAATGGTTTCTGGACAGTGGACGTTCAAGCCACATGATTGGTGATCCAAAATAATTTATTCAGCTATCAGAATACAATGGTAGAAATGTGTACTTTATGGTAATAACAAAAGACAAGTAATTGGCCAATCGACTATCAAAATGAGAACCTTATGATCAATGACGTCTCTTTAGCCAGATGATTGAGTAAATATAATCTAATCTCTCATAAATCAGCTATGTAATTTTGGATATCAAATTGCTTTCAAGATACAGAATGTTAAGGTGTCAGCAAAGACAAGAAGCAAAACTTCACTGATCGTTGACATGGAAAACATCTACCTTTGGATGTTGATTCTAAAGACATCAGTGTTTTATATCATCAAAGATGAATTGAACTATGGCATAGAGGGTAGGCATATCAGCATCAAGCACATTCAAAACTATCTTCCAAGAAATTAGTTCGAG
>JAGVVM010014197.1:0-18521 GCA_019149425.1 Psidium friedrichsthalianum
CCACGACTATGACCCATGGAGACTAGATCGTTCATTCTAATTTTCGCTCAGACTTAAATTTGCTTCAATGTTTCCCTACAAATATATTATCCTTCCCTCGTCCTTAAACGTAAAGTATTGTGTCCTCCATTATATCCAAAAATAAGCACTATAGCCAAACAAATATGAATCAAGCGAAACGGAATAACTGATAGATGATTTATCCTGAGCCGACAAATTCACGTCGTGTCCTTAAGAAAAATTTGTCCCCTCCATCGGTAGCAAGGTGTGTGGCAACAATCGCCTCCCATGATCGAATGGATCATGATTTCGTTGAAGCGGGGGGGGGGGGATTTTTTACTTCTCAACAAAAATCCTTGGAACGCAACTTCAGGGAATATTGCACAGAGGAGAGTGAATGAAGGATGAATTTTCGAAAATAGAATGAATGCACATGTTCTCTTTGAAAAAATCGAATGTATTATTAAATGGTCTAACGAAGAGTCCTGAAGTCACGATGTGGCGTTTGGGTATTGCGACATCACACCTTTGTTGGTCGAAACTGCTAGGTGAGAGAGATTAGAATAGGCGTAATTTCGAAAGGAATAAAGAAAATTTTTTAAAAAAAATTTGAAGAATATGTTCTATTTGGAAAAATAAAACGATGGTTTAACCGAGCCCGGCGAATGGATGGGGCGGCGGCACGCTCGTGGACCGGTACAAATTGAGTGTAAGGCCTCTCTCTCACAAAAGTGCGGGTACCCATTAGGGCCCAAAATCTATTAGAGAAGCTTCCACTATTTAAACTCACTTCCATCTCTTTTAACCTTGGTGGGACTATCTTCTTTACCTTTTATGGTGTTGGAGCACCCAAAATCAACAGTCGTCAGAATGAAAATTCGGAGTGGTTTGACCAAAACTAGTCTTTACTCGGAGCATCTGAGACTTATCAAAATATCTTGATAATAACAGTTGGTGCAACTGGTATATCGAATCACGAGTAAACTGTTGTTTGCGCAAACTATATTGGATTTAAGCCAAGGAGAAGAAACCCCAATGTGCCAATACAGAAAAGGAAGATATATTTAAAGGGCAGAAAAAATGTGTGAAAATCACCATAAAGGACATCTAGGAAAGACTAATAAATTGGAATAATAACGAATGACACTTGATCCCTTTATACATCAAATATCTATATCGAAGGGAACTTTATAAGGAAAGAAACTTTTTTGCTAATTAGCAAAGTGCTGCCATATGGACAGAACACCTGTGTTCCTGGGGGAACCGCCTTGTACTCCTGCAAGACCTGCATTCCAATTCTGATTTCATCTTTAAAAAGCTTAAAGGCCGGATGTGTATGGCACGCCGGTGGCGGGCAACCAAGAGCCCCCGGCAATGAAGCTCCCGACGGTGAAAGAAGCCTCGGTCGCGCTTGTGATGATGTGATAACCCTCCCATGTGACCCTATTAGCAGTAGACGACCGGGGCCTGTGTTCAGGTACTCTCCATAGTACAGAGTGTCGAGGGCAAAGTCACCGTCCCACTCCATCCAGCCAGCCGAGTTAATCAAACTATCAAGGTAAGTCTTCATGAAAACTGTCCTGGAATATCTTTCCACGGGCCTACCGAGGTACGTCTTCACGGAGCTTTGAACCGACTTTAGATCTGAAGCTGCAGTGACCTTGCAACTGTGGATGGAGATGCCGGTGTTCTGATTTGGGTCTGGTCGGCCCTGAGCAGTGATGGTATTGGTCTTATTCGGAGGGTTTCTCGGCGTAGATGTTGCAGTTCTGGAAAACGACAGCCGCATTCCCAAAGATGAAATCAACGGTGCCGTAGATGTCGCACTCTCTGTAGAATTGGCGCTGAATGAAACATAGAGAGTGTCTTGATAACCCTCAAAGCCACATCTGTAGAACACCGAGAGATCGGAGCCAGAGCGCAAGGCAACGGCTTGGTGATTTGCTGCACCGGCATGTTGCGGAAAGTGATGTCTTGGGCGATGAATCCATCACCAACAACAGCTGAAATTCGAGATGAGAAAAGATTAGAAATACGATCTATATAGACTGGCCATCAGCCAATTAGAATTTGTGGATGGGGTGTGGTCTTGCATTCTACAGACATGGTAGAAGGTCGTCGATGTTGTCTATTTCTTGACGACATGCGAAACGGTGTACGTCTTCTTCATATTCATAGTCAATGCTTGACTTATTAAAGTCTAAAACTATGATAATTATACAGCTGTCAAAATCCTAGTTCATCCGCAATATGTATTTTATATGCAACCATACCCTCTTAGTTTATTATTTTCTTTGCACTGTTCCAACTAGCCTATTATCGTGAAGATTGACACATGCAGGCTTAACCAATTCATACGTACTTGGCTCCATTTTGAATTGACAGGTCCTTCGTTTCGTGAATAATCAATCTTGCTACTAGTTAGGCTATTAAATGTCTTTTACCAAAAAGTGCACCACAAAAAACTCTAGAAAACTTAAGTTCATAGGTTGATATATAGAACCTTGTTTAGTTTTGATGCGCATTATGAATAATCATGAGCAGCTAAGATGATATTAACGTACCAACAGTTGCTGAATTGAAGGTGGTAGAGCCATCGCACAACGCTTTGGCCTTCAGTAATATGGTCTTGCTTCCACCAATTCACCCAACGTACTTCCATACCATCACCAACAAACATAATGTTCTCCAATTTGTTCCGACTTCGACGTTCTCCTTGTAGGTACCTGCTTAATGTAGATGATGTACCTTGCAGTGCCAGGACCGCTTTGACGCCGCGTTATGGTCACTGATTGTCTTGTAGTTCCCTGAACCGTCTTGAGCACAACGATGTTGGCCTTAGACACCGCGGACGAAGACTGCAAAGCTTCCGGTCACCAGGCCTCACCCAAGTGGAAATTTCTTCGTGTAGTTAGGCATGGTGTAGGGTGATAGTTGAGGGCCAAAGTGTTGCTTATCAACTTGAAACATTGTTTGACATCAAGGCACACACATTGTCGGAGACGCCTAATTCGACAAACCCAGCTCGGCATGTCTCAAGATTGGTCATGGCCGTGCTGAGCCAGTTGCGCCTCATCCTGGTGCACTCATGGACATAGTTCTGTTCAGACGAAGAATAGTGTGCTCATACAACTGGAGGCAATCGGCCCAAGCGGCCTTCTCGCGCTCGTTGCTGCACTTCGACCCCACGAGTGCGTGTGGTGTGGGCTAGTTGAGCTCTATCAAGGCCAATTGCATCGAGACCTTGAGGAAATCAGATTTTTGATTGATGGGAGCTTGGTTGGGTTGTGGGTCAAGAAGTACTCACAAGGCTGTGGATAAGGCATCTTGCTACACCAGGATTTGACATCGCTAGAGGAATAGGCAGAAATGGTTGAGATAGCAATAGAGGCAAGAAGAGAAGGATCATGAACTTTGGAAAAAAGCCATTTTGGTTTTGTGTTGCTGATGGTATTCGACGCAACGAAGAGGAGGAGTCTTGAGATTGTGATACAACCTCTAATTTGGTGATTACTCTGCCTTGAATCGTTGCCCTTTATATAGAAGTGAGATATAGCCGACCATGTGCATCCATGCGCCATGCAACTTCGCTTCTTGCCGCGTGATTTTTTCTCGTTCGGCAATGAAGATTCAGACATGACAAATTGGTAATTTTGAACAAGAATGGGAAGAAAAAAAAAAGGGTACATTAGTCACCCACCTAATCTACTATCGCTCCCAGCTGGGTGTTAAGGTTTGATAGATGGTGTAATTTGACTTTTCTTTGGGGTGATTGCACGTGCGCTATCCAATCAAAAAATAAAAAAAAAATCATCACACGTGTGAGCAAATGGAATTGGGATTACTTGACACTAGTCGATCTCCGCGCTCTTAGCAGTTTTTGAGGACTCGTGACCATTGGAATTGGAAGGATTCAGCCCGATGGCCCTGCCTTTTGAAGCCTCTATTTCTTAACGAGTCTTTGAAAGACTGCTCTCCACCAGAGTACAAGATAAATTTATTGTGCATTCTCTCTGCGTTAATAAAACTAATGATAATACAGACAAAGCACCGAAAGTATAATATGTATATCAACTACCAAAAAAGAAACTAAGACATAGGCCGTATTATTCTCGATTCTCGAGTAACATTTAGATGTCCGCACCATTTAATATGGTATGACCCAATTACTCCAAAGTTTTACAAGTTTGGGATTTTGCCGGGAAGCAACTCAACTCGCGCCGAATATTGGTCTGACGTTAGCTGTCTAGCCAGAAAGATGTGAGTTACTGCACATCAGATGTATCTCTCATTCCACATCGTCCGTGTCTTGACTGTTTGCACTTGCGGGTCAGAGACATTTTACCGGCGACCGTCGTGCGGGGAGTCCGGTTCTGCGGGTTTTTCTGGTTCACAGAGCTCGCAAATGAAAGGAACCTACTTTCCGATAAGGGTGCCAGATCGGACATGTTCAAGAAACCGTCGCCGTCGAGGTTGGAGAAATTCAAAATCCGGAGGTCAAAGTCTCTTGTTATTTCATTAGTTCACGAGTGGGTCGTAAAACGACAGAGATTCGCACGAAGCACCGTTCACACACGAACGGAAATTCCTCTAGTTACTGCATGCAAATTTCGCATGTGCGGTAGCGTTAACTTTATCAATTCAACGTAAGAATTTTCAACTTTGAGCAATGATGTGTTCAGTTTAAGCGTTTTGGGATAAATTGATTGTTCAACATGATATCATATAAATAGATAGTAGGGGTGTCAAAACGAACTGAGAGCTGAACTGAACCGAGAACCAAATTGAAACGTATTGAAATTTCTATGCATTTGGTTCAATTCTGTTCGATTTCAGTTCAGGCAATTAAATAATAACCATTTTTTCTAGTTCGATTGTTTGGTACGGTTCAGTTCGGTTAATCAAATCGCATTGAAAATTTCCAAAATAACATTTTCCTTTTTTGTTTTTTTTTTTATATTTTTGTTTTCGGAGGGGGGGGGGGGCTGAGGGCCGATGGCCTTGGGAAGAGGGTGTCGTGGCCCTCATCCGCCCTCTCCCACGCTAGATCTGGCGTCAGTGAGGGCTAGGGAAAGGGCCGCCATGCCCTTGCCGATGCTAGATGTGGCATTGGTGAGGGTGAGTGAGGGCTTCGTGGCCCTCAGCCCCACAAAGGAAAAAATTTAAGAGAAAAAAAAGGAAAGAAAAACATAAAAAAAATATAAAATTGTACTAAATTGAACTAAACCTGACTGAACCGAATTGAATTTTTTGTTCAATTCACGGTGAGATTCAGTTCAGTTCAGGCTTCCACACTATTGGTTCGATTCGATTTTCTTGAAAAATCGAACCAAACTGAATCATTGACATCCCTAATAAAAAGTCTCAATTGTATATTGATTAAAGATGACAATAGTTGTTACTTTTCCATTTGATAGCTATTTTAGACTAGAAAATCAGCGGCAACGTTGAAAAGAAAAGTATGAGTGGTTGGATAATATGTTAATAATTTGGGTTTAGGGACTTGGGACGTTACACTTTTTGGGGCGATTTAGTCCTAATTCTTTTATATTTATGCCATTTTTGGCTAGAATTTACTAATGTCGATGCGAGCTTACCTACATGACGTAGTCGGCGCTACGTTGACACATTTTATCATTTTTGGAAATTTTAGTAATTTTTTGCTTTCTTTCTCTTAGTTTTCCTTCTTCCTCCCTAGTCATCGGCCTCCTTGATGGCCAGCGACTAGCAATTGGCAAGGGCCGGCAAGGTTCGAACTCGTCCGCCAAGTGAGGTTTGCCTGCTCGAGAGTGAGGTTACCTGAGGCTAGTGAGGGTCGACCTCGCTGGCCTCAAGCGAGGTTCGCCTTCTCAAGAGCAAGGTTAGTGCTATTAAGAGGAAGAAGGAAAAAAGAAAAAAAAGGACAAGAAACATATAAAAAATTCAGAAAAAATAAAAAAAAATTATCCACGTCAACGCCGTTGGTGCAATGTAGGCCACCCGAGTCTACGTCAATAGTTTTTAGTCAAAACTTGTCGGATAAACTGAATTGATAGAAATGCAAAAGGTTTGGACTAAATTGATTAACAAAAATGTTTAGGAATAAATTTACACAATTGCAATCGGTTTCTATCCAAATTTATTCCCAATATCCCCCAACAACTTATCTTTTGCTTGATATCTTGGTTAGTGGCAAGGCAAATATAAATATGTATGCTTACATCAAAATTCGTGCACAATTCCTCTGGTTCGCGGACGAAGCCCCGTACCCGCTGGCGTGGTTGGTTTGGGATATGGTCCCGCGCCATTGGCATAGCACGTGGGTCGGCACATAAGAAATTCAAGTCACAGTGCTTTGACTTTTCATTCCGCATACATAAACGTCTAAGACCAAAGTGGTCTCTCAGTTTGTCACATAGAACCGAAGATAAGATAGCTACAAAGTTGTCCACCTACACCATTGAGCATCAAGATTTGACTTCGATGTTTTATTTGAGATAATGATCTGGGTCAATGAATTTGCTTCTTTATCTCAGCGGTCAATCTATGGCGGTTTGAACAAATACCATTCAATTGGACCATCCGGTGATTATTAAACTGTTCTTTGCGCTATGATATCGGACTAGGTCGAGGAGAGGAAACCCAATATGTCAATACTGAAAATGAGATACAAAGGTGTTAAAATCAGTATAAAAGTACAATCTTGAAAGAATGACAAATTTATGATTACGAAATAATGTAAATTGATCACTTTATTACAAAGGATTTCTATAACGAATGGGAACTCTAATGAAAAGAATCTTTTGCTTATTATCTACGTGCTGCATAGTGCCATAACGCAAGTTTCCCTTGTGAGGCTCCTTGTACTCCGGTAAGACTTGCGTTCCACTTCTGATTTTCTATCTTTAAAAAGCTTAAAGGCCGGATGTGTACGGCACTCCGGTGGTGGGCAACCGAGAGCCGCCGGCAATGAAGCTCCCAACAGTGAAATTAGAAGCCTCGGTCGCACTTGTGATGACATGGTAACCTGCCCATGTGACCCTATTAGCAGTCGATGACTCAGGGCCGGTGTTCAGATATTCTCCATAGTACAGGGTGTCGAGGGCAAATTTGCCATCCCACTCCATCCAACCGGCAGAGTTAACCAAGCTATCTAGATAAGTTTTCATGAAAACAGTCCTGGAATACTTTTACCAAGGCCTAGCAAGGTTGGCGTTGTGAATAATCATGAGTTGCTCAGATGATATTAACTTACCAACAGTTGCCGAATTGAAGTTGATAGAGCCTCCGCCAACGTTTTTGCTTCCAATGATTATGGTTTCCCCGATACCATCACCGATGAAGATAATGCTCTCCAATTTCGATCCAACTTCGACGTACTCCTTAATGGTACTGGCCTTGATGTAGATGATGTACCTAGTGGTACCAGACCGCTTGGACGCCGCAGTTATGTCTTCACTAATCGTCTTGTAGTTCCCAAACCATCTTGTGCCACCACGACACTGGTCTTAGATGCCGTGGACAAAGACTGCAAGAGCTTCGGGTCGCCAAGCCTCACCCAAGTTGGAAATTCCCTCGTGTAGTTAGCCATAGTGTAGGGGCGTAGCTTAGGGCCAAAGTGTTGCTTACCAAATCGGAAACATTGTTCGACATCAAAGGCAGTACATTGTCGAGGATGCCTAATTCGACGGACCCAGCTCGGCACGTCTCGAGATTGGTCAAAGCCGTGCGGAGCGACGTCTGCGCCTCATCCTATGTGCACTTGTGGACGATAATTCAATTCAGACGAAGAATCGTGTGCTCATACAACTGGAGGTAGTCGGCTCAAGCAGCCTTTTCGCGCTCGTTGCTAGGGTGAGCAAAAAGATCATGATCCAACCAAACCGAACCAGACCGTACCCAACCGGCTAATTTTGGATCGTAACCGGCGGGTACGGTTCGGTTTTCGGTTCCAATTTTCCAAAATCGGCAGGTATCGGTTCGGTTCCCGGTTTCGAGTGGGAATCATCCAGCCGGCCCAACTGAACCGATTTTTATATAATATAAATGGGCCAATTATTTTAATGAAACTATATTTTAATGCTTAACCCATCCGTCCTAAAAAAAAAGAGTCTAGACCCTCAAAATGAAAAAGACCCTACCCTAATCCAACTCTCTTCGCACTCAGTCGCTTCTGTTGTACAATTCATTGTACATTTCTTTCTTTCTTTAGTGCAGTGGGCAAATTGTCACTTAGCCGGTGCCCTTGGGTTGCTGAGAATTTGATTTACAAGGTAAAAAAAGGAAACGAAAGTTCTAAGTCTACCGTTATATAGCTTTATTGAGTCATATTTGTGGGATTAGTATTCAACTTAATTTTTCATGGAACGAGCGGGTGACGTTAGGACCATAACCATGATCCAACCAAGAACCGGACCGGTGGTTTGGTTCTCTGGTGGATCCATGGAACAAACGGTGGTTCATAGTTCGCATTTGCAGAACCGGTCCCTAACGGACGGTTCTCGGTTCTAGGGTAGAACCATCCATCCTGTGAACCGATCACCCCTACTCGTTGCTGCACTTAAACCCAGCGAGTGTGTGTTGCTATGGGCTAGTTGAGCTCTCTGAGTGTGAGTTGTATCGAGACCTTGAGGAAATCTGATTTTTGCTTGATGGGAGCTTGCTTGGGATTGTGGGTCAAGAAGTACTCACAAGGTTGCGAGTAAGGCATTGTTGGAAATATGGGATAAATTGATGGGTGAATAAAAAATTGATACTCAAAGAACACTATTGAGTGGCAATGGAAAACACAAATCCCACATTGAAAAGAAAGAAGGCTTTAGAGTACTTTATATAAAGTTACACTCTTTTGAAATAGTAACTATCATAACATAAATACTATGTCTCGCGAGCAGGCGCAAGGAGTGCAAATCCCAAGCCCGACGAGCTGAAATTTGAGTGCGAGCACACACCTATGTACACAAATGCAGGATCAAAAAATGGATCTCGCGACAAGCCCGTTTTTACCTCCCGATTTATTTTTCAACTCAACTGTTACATTTGTAACAGCTGCTGAATCAATTAAGAAACAACAGGTTAATGGTAGATTACATACTGGCTATTAAATTAATTGAGTAATTGTAGAGTATGTAACGGGGAATTAATGGCACTTAAAGTCTATCGTTACGAAATAAATTTTATAACGACATATTTAATTAGCCATTTATCATCCTTATTCCTATAATGCCCCATTCACCTTATAAATAGATGGCTTTCCGATTCAATTTTATGAAGCAGAAAAACAAATCTCTCTCTCTCTCTCTCTCTCTCTCTCTCTCTCTCTATTCTCCACATCTATATTACTTTTTCGATAGTGTTCAACTCGAGTTTGTTTAAGTTCGCTGAAAGCTCTGAGGTGTTGTGCTCATTTTTTTTTGCTTTCGATCATTGTATCTTGGAAACAGACGTTCATGAAACCTCAAGTACGTACTAGAGGGAACGAATCTATTTTAAGGAAACTGTGTCAAACACAGGCCTCGATATTCACTTGTGTTGACTCCCTTCGTTTCGATTCTATTATTGCAATTTCATTTATTTAATCAGTTTATATATTATTTGCAATATTTATGCTAAAGCCATTTTGAAATCTCGCAACAGGCATTTTGCTACACCAGGATTTGGCATCGCTACAGCCAGAAAAGTTTTGGAATAGCAATAGAGGCAAGAAGAGAAGGGTCATCAACTTTTGATGAAGAGCCATTTCGGTTTTGTGTTGCTAATGGTATTCGACGCAACGAAGCAAGGAGGAGTCTTGAGATTGTGATAAAACTCTTTGAGTTTGGTGATTAAATGCCTTGAATCCCTTTGTATAGAAGTGAGATGTAGGCACCAATGTGCACGCATGCACCACGCAACTTCGCTTTTCGCCACGCGCTTTTTTCTCGCTTTGGGGCTCTCCTTCAGCTTATCGCGATGAAGACTCAAACTACGACAAATTGATCAATTTTGAACGAGAATGAGTAGAAAGAAAAATGCACTTTGTCACCCACCTAATCTCTCTCGGCTACCCTAGTTTGGATTAACGGGGATTGTACTTTGACTTTTCCTGTAATTTGACAATTGACCATGCAAATCCCAAAAAGTGAAATAGAGGGGAACAAAGGGAGGAAATAAAACTCGTTGTTGACACACGTGTGAGCAAATGTTCGCAATCTACTTTTAACGAGGTCTTTAAATGACTTCCCTCCATCTGAGTCCTTGCTATTTATGGAATTTCCTTTTTTGCCTTTTCCTTCAGCCAATATAAGTACAAGATCATGGGAGTTACACATATTTATCAGGTTGGTTGAGTTGGTTCCGGGTTAGCCCAAAGTTGTTTAAAATTTGGAGTAATCCGGCGATAACATAGTAAATGGCGTGGACATTTTACTCATGAACAGAGAATGGCATAGTTTATCTCAATTTTCTTAAGTTATATGGTGCCGAGAAAGTCTAATTCAAATAGGTCAACACGAATCCTTCAGACAATTTATAGATCAGGTAAGACACGAGCAAAAGCATCTCAGAGATATATATCACGAACAGTTATACATATGGTTATTTGCACTTTCCAAGTAATGCAGATGAATATATGGATTCATTATTAGTCACTGCATTTACTTGGAAAGTGCAAATACCATATTGTATACTGTTCGTGATATATATCTCTGATATGCTTTTGCTCGTGTCTTACTGATCTATAAATTGTCTTGAAGGATCGTGGTTGACCTATTTGAATTAGACTTTCTCGCATCCTATAACTTAAGAAAAATTGAGATATAAACTATGCCATCTCTGTTCATGATAAAATGTCCACGCCATTTACTATGTTATCGCCGGATACTCCAAATTTTAAACAACTTGGGCTAACCCGGACCAACTCAAACCAACCTGATAAATATGTGTAAATCCCATGATCTTGTACTTATATTTGGCTGAAGAAAAGGCAAAAAAGGAAAATTCCATAAATAGCAAGGACTCAGATGGAGGAAGTCATTTAAGACCTCGTTAAAAGTAGATTGCGAACAATTTGCTCACACGTGTGTCAACAACGAGTTTTATTTCCTCCTCCCTTTGTTCCCCTCTATTTCACTTTTTGGGATTGCATGGTTCAATTGTCAACATTACAGGAAAGTCAAAGTACACATCCCCGTTAATCCAAAAACTAGGGTAGCCGAGAGAGATTAGGTGGGTGACAAAGTGCATTTTCTTTCTACTCATTCTCGTTCAAAATTGATCAATTTGTCGTAGTTTGAGTCTTCATCGCGATAAGCTGAAGGAGAGCCCCAAAGCGAGAAAAAAGCGCGTGGCGAAAAAAGCGAAGTTGCGTGGTGCATGCGTGCACATTGGTGCCTACATCTCACTTCTATACAAAGGGATTCAAGGCATTTAATCACCAAACTCAAAGAGTTTTATCACAATCTCAAGACTCCTCCTTGCTTCGTGCGTCGAATACCATAGCAACACAAAACCGAAATGGCTCTTCATCAAAAGTTGATGACCCTCTCTTCTTGCCTCTATTGCTATTCCAAAACTTTTCTGGCTGTAGCGATGCCAAATCCTGGTGTAGCAAAATGCCTGTTGCGAGATTTCAAAATGGCTTTAGCATAAATATTGCAAATAATATATAAACTGATTAAATAAATGAAATTGCAATAATAGAATCGAAACGAAGGGAGTCAACACAAGTGAATATCGAGGCCTGTGTTTGACACAGTTTCCTTAAAATAGATTCGTTCCCTCTAGTACGTACTTGAGGTTTCATGAACGTCTGTTTCCAAGATACAATGATCGAAAGCAAAAAAAAATGAGCACAACACCTCAGAGCTTTCAGCGAACTTAAACAAACTCGAGTTGAACACTATCGAAAAAGTAATATAGATGTGGAGAATAGAAGAGAGAGAGAGAGAGAGAGAGAGAGAGAGAGAGATTTGTTTTTCTGCTTCATAAAATTGAATCGGAAAGCCATCTATTTATAAGGTGAATGGGGCATTATAGGAATAAGGATGATAAATGGCTAATTAAATATGTCGTTATAAAATTTATTTCGTAACGATAGACTTTAAGTGCCATTAATTCCCCGTTACATACTCTACAATTACTCAATTAATTTAATAGCCAGTATGTAATCTACCATTAACCTGTTGTTTCTTAATTGATTCAGCAGCTGTTACAAATGTAACAGTTTGAGTGAAAAATAAATCGGGAGGTAAAAACGGGCTTGTCGCGAGATCCATTTTTTGATCCTGCATTTGTGTACATAGGTTGTGTGCTCGCACTCAAATTTCAGCTCGTCGGGCTTGGGATTTGCACTCCTTGCGCCTGCTCGCGAGACATAGTATTTATGTTATGATAGTTACTATTTCAAAAGAGTGTAACTTTATATAAAGTACTCTAAAGCCTTCTTTCTTTTCAATGTGGGATTTGTGTTTTCCATTGCCAACTCAATAGTGTTCTTTGAGTATCAATTTTTTATTCACCCATCAATTTATCCCATATTTCCAACAATGCCTTACTCGCAACCTTGTGAGTACTTCTTGACCCACAATCCCAAGCAAGCTCCCATCAAGCAAAAATCAGATTTCCTCAAGGTCTCGATACAACTCACACTCAAGAGAGCTCAACTAGCCCATAGCAACACACACTCGCTGGGGTTTAAGTGCAGCAACGAGTAGGGGTGATCGGTTCACAGGATGGATGGTTCTACCCTAGAACCGAGAACCGTCCGTTAGGGACCGGTTCTGCAAAAATGCGAACTATGAACCACCGTTTGTTCCATGGATCCACCAGAGAACCAAACCACCGGTCCGGTTCTTGGTGGATCATGGTTATGGTCCTAACGTCACCCGCTCGTTCCATGAAAAATTAAGTTGAATACTAATCCCACAAATATGACTCAATAAAGCTATATAACGGTAGACTTAGAACTTTCGTTTCCTTTTTTTACCTTGTAAATCAAAATTCTCAGCAAACCCAAGGGCACCGGCTAAGTGACAATTTGCCCACTGCACTAAAGAAAGAAAGAAATGTACAATGAATTGTACAACAGAAGCGACTGAGTGCGAAGAGAGTTGGATTAGGGTAGGGTCTTTTTCATTTTGAGGGTCTAGACTCTTTTTTTTAGGACGGATGGGTTAAGCATTTAAATATAGTTTCATTAAAATAATTGGCCCATTTATATTATATAAAAATCGGTTCAGTTGGGCCGGCTGGATGATTCCCACTCGAAACCGGGAACCGAACCGATACCTGCCGATTTTGGAAAATTGGAACCGAAAACCGAACCGTACCCGCCGGTTACGATCCAAAATTAGCCGGTTGGGTACGGTCTGGTTCGGTTTGGTGGATCATGATCTTTTTGCTCACCCTAGCAACGAGCGCGAAAAGGCTGCTTGAGCCGACTACCTCCAGTTGTATGAGCACACGATTCTTCGTCTGAATTGAATTATCGTCCACAAGTGCACATAGGATGAGGCGCAGACGTCGCTCCGCACGGCTTTGACCAATCTCGAGACGTGCCGAGCTGGGTCCGTCGAATTAGGCATCCTCGACAATGTACTGCCTTTGATGTCGAACAATGTTCCGATTTGGTAAGCAACACTTTGGCCCTAAGCTACGCCCCTACACTATGGCTAACTACACGAGGGAATTTCCAACTTGGGTGAGGCTTGGCGACCGAAGCTCTTGCAGTCTTTGTCCACGGCATCTAAGACCAGTGTCGTGGTGGCACAAGATGGTTTGGGAACTACAAGACGATTAGTGAAGACATAACTGCGGCGTCCAAGCGGTCTGGTACCACTAGGTACATCATCTACATCAAGGCCAGTACCATTAAGGAGTACGTCGAAGTTGGATCGAAATTGGAGAGCATTATCTTCATCGGTGATGGTATCGGGGAAACCATAATCATTGGAAGCAAAAACGTTGGCGGAGGCTCTATCAACTTCAATTCGGCAACTGTTGGTAAGTTATATCATCTGAGCAACTCATGATTATTCACAACGCCAACCTTGCTAGGCCTTGGTAAAAGTATTCCAGGACTGTTTTCATGAAAACTTATCTAGATAGCTTGGTTAACTCTGCCGGTTGGATGGAGTGGGATGGCAAATTTGCCCTCGACACCCTGTACTATGGAGAATATCTGAACAACGCCCCTGAGTCATCGACTGCTAATAGGGTCACATGGGCAGGTTACCATGTCATCACAAGTGCGACCGAGGCTTCTAATTTCACTGTTGGGAGCTTCATTGCGGCGGCTCTCGGTTGCCCACCACCGGAGTGCCGTACACATCCGGCCTTTAAGCTTTTTAAAGATAGAAAATCAGAAGTGGAACGCAAGTCTTACCGGAGTACAAGGAGCCTCACAAGGGAAACTTGCGTTATGGCACTATGCAGCACGTAGATAATAAGCAAAAGATTCTTTTCATTAGAGTTCCCATCGTTATAGAAATCCTTGTAATAAAGTGATCAATTTACATTATTTCGTAATCATAAATTTGTCATTCTTTCAAGATTGTACTTTTATACTGATTTTAACACCTTTGTATCTCATTTTCAGTATTGACATATTGGGTTCCTCTCCTCGACCTAAGTCCGATATCATAGCGCAAAGAACAGTTTAATAATCACCGGATGGTCCAATTGAATGGTATTTGTTCAAACCGCCATAGATTGACCGCTGAGATAAAGAAGCAAATCATTGACCCAGATCATTATCTCAAATAAAACAATCGAAGTCAAATCTTGATGCTCAATGGTGTAGGTGGACAACTTTGTAGCTATCTTATCTTCGGTTCTATGTGACAAACTGAGAGACCACTTTGGTCTTAGACGTTTATGTATGCGGAATGAAAAGTCAAAGCACTGTGACTTGAATTTCTTATGTGCCGACCCACGTGCCTATGCCAATGGCGCGGGACCATATCCCAAACCAACCACGCCAGCGGGTACGGGGCTTCGTCCGCGAACCAGAGGAATTGTGCACGAATTTTGATGTAAGCATACATATTTATATTTGCCTTGCCACTAACCAAGATATCAAGCAAAAGATAAGTTGTTGGGGGATATTGGGAATAAATTTGGATAGAAACCGATTGCAATTGTGTAAATTTATTCCTAAACATTTTTGTTAATCAATTTAGTCCAAACCTTTTGCATTTCTATCAATTCAGTTTATCCGACAAGTTTTGACTAAAAACTATTGACGTAGACTCGGGTGGCCTACATTGCACCAACGGCGTTGACGTGGATAATTTTTTTTTTATTTTTTCTGAATTTTTTATATGTTTCTTGTCCTTTTTTTTTCTTTTTTCCTTCTTCCTCTTAATAGCACTAACCTTGCTCTTGAGAAGGCGAACCTCGCTGAGGCCAGCGAGGTCGACCCTCACTAGCCTCAGGTAACCTCACTCTCGAGCAGGCAAACCTCACTTGGCGGACGAGTTCGAACCTTGCCGGCCCTTGCCAATTGCTAGTCGCTGGCCATCAAGGAGGCCGATGACTAGGGAGGAAGAAGGAAAACTAAGAGAAAGAAAAGCAAAAATTACTAAAATTTCCAAAAATGATAAAATGTGTCAACGTCAGCGCCGACTACGTCATGTAGGTAAGCTCGCATCGACATTAGTAAATTCTAGCCAAAAATGGCATAAATATAAAAGAATTAGGACTAAATCGCCCCAAAAAGTGTAACGTCCCAAGTCCCTAAACCCAATTATTAACATATTATCCACCACTCATACTTTTCTTTTTCAACGTTGCCGCTGATTTTCTAGTCTAAAATAGCTATCAAATGGGAAAGTAACAACTATTGTCATCTTTAATCAATATACAATTGAGACTTTTTATTAGGATGTCAATGATTCAGTTTGGTTCGATTTTCAAGAAAATCGAATCGACCAATAGTGTGAAGCCTGAACTGAACTGAATCTCACCGTGATTGAACAAAAATTCAATTCGGTTCAGTCAGGTTTAGTTCAATTTAGTACAATTTTATATTTTTTTTATGTTTTTCTTTCCTTTTTTTTCTCTTAAATTTTTTCCTTTGTGGGGCTGAGGGCCACGAAGCCCTCACTCACCCTCACCAATGCCACATCTAGCATCGGCAAGGGCAATGGCGGCCCTTTCCCTAGCCTCTCACTGACGCCAGATCTAGCGTGGGAGAGGGCGGATGAGGGCCACGACACCCTCTTCCAAGGCCATCGGCCCTCAGCCCCCCCCCCCCCTCCGAAAACAAAAATAATAAAAAAAAACAAAAAGGAAAATGTTATTTTGGAAATTTTCAATGCGATTTGATTAACCGAACTGAACCGTACCACAATCGAACTAGAAAAAATGGTTATTATTTAATTGCCTGAACTGAAAATCGAACAGAATTGAACAAATGCATAGAAATTTCAATACGTTTCAATTTGGTTTCTCGGTTCAGTTCATTCCTCTCAGTTCGTTTTGACACCCCTACTATCTATTTATATTGATATCATGTTGAACAATCAATTTATCCCAACGCTTAAACTGAACACATCATTGCTCAAAGTTGAAAATTCTTACGTTGAATTGATAAAGTTAACGCTACCGCACATGCGAAATTTGCATGCAGTAACTAGAGGATTTCCGTTCGTGTGTGAACGGTGCTTCGTGCGAATCTCTGTCGTTTTACGACACATCTCGTGAACTAATGAAATAACAAGAGACTTTGACCTCCGGATTTTGAATTTCTCCAACCTCGACGGCGACGGTTTCTTGAACATGTCCGGATCTGGCCCCTTATCGGAAAGTAGGTTCCTTTCATTTGCGAGCTCTGTGAACCAAGAAACCCGCAGAACGGACTCCCCGCACGACGGTCGCCGGTAAAATGTCTCTGACGCCGCAAGTGCAACAGTCAAGACAAGGACGATGTGGAATGAGAGAATCATCTGATGTGCATTACTCACATCTTTCTGGGCTAGACAGCTAACTCAGACAAATTATTCGGCGCGAGTTGAGTTGCTTCCGGCAAATCCCAAACTTGTAAAACTTTGGAGTAATTGGGTCATACCATATTAAATGGTGCGGACATCTAAAGTTACTCGAGAATCGAGAATATACGGCCTATGTCTTAGTTTTCTTGTTTGGTAGTTGATATACATTATACTTTCAGGTGCTTTGGCTGTATTATCATTAGTTTTATTAACTGCAGAGAGTAAATGCACAATAAATTTATCTTGGTACTCTGGTGTAGAGACAGTCTTTCAAAGACTCATTAGAGATTAGAGGCTCAAAAGGCGGGCCATCGGCTGATCCTTCCAATTCCAATTGGTCACGAGTCCTCAAAAACTGCTAAGAGCGCGGAGATCGACTAGTTGTCACGTAATCCCAATTCCAATTTGCTCACACGTGTGATGATTTTTTTTTTTTTGATTTGATAGCGCAAGCATCAACCCCAAAGAAAAGTCAAATTACACCATTCTATCAAACTTAACCCAAGCTAGGGAGTCCGTAGATTAGGTGGGTGACTAATGTACCCTTTGTTTTTTCTTCCCATCTTGTTCACCAACAACCACCAATTTTTGTCATGTTTTGATCTTCATTGCCGTACGAGAAAAATCACGCGGCAAGAAGCGAAGTTGCATGGGCGCATGGTGCACATTGGTGGCTATATCTCACTTCTATATAAAGGGCAACGATTCAAGGCAGAGTAATCACCAAACTAGAGAGTTGTATCACAATCTCAAGACTCCTCCTTGCTTCGTTGCGTCGAATACCATCAGCAACACAAAACCAAATGGCTTTTCTCCAAAGTTCATGATCCTTCTCTTCTTGCCTCTATTGCTATCTCAAACCATTTCTGCCTATTCTCTAGCGATGTCAAATCCTGGTGTAGCAAGATGCCTTATCCACAGCCTTGTGAGTACTTCTTGACCCCACAACCCAACCAAGCTCCCATCAATCAAAATCTGATTTCCTCAGGTCCTCGATGCAATTGGCCTTGCAGAGCTCAACTAGCCCACACCACACGCACTCGTTGGGTCGAAGTGCAGCAACGAGCGCGAGAAGGCCGCTGGGCCGATGCCTCCAGTTGTATGAGCACACTATTCTTCGTCTGACAAACTATCGTCCATGAGTGCACCCAGGTGAGGCGCAACATGGCTCAGCACGGCCATGACCACTTGAGACATGCCGAGCTGTTTTGTCGAATTAGGCGTCTCGACAATGTGTGGCCTTTGATGTCAAACAATGTTTCCAAGTTGATAAGCAACACTTTGGCCCTAAACTATGCACCCTACACCATGCCTAACTACACGAAGAAATTTCCACTTGGGTGAGGCCTGTGACCGAAGCTTTGCGTCTTCGTCCGCGGTGTCTAAGGCCAACATCGTGGTGGCTCAAGACGGTTCAGGGAACTACAAGACAATCAGTGAAGTCCATAACCGGCGTCAAAGCGGTCCGGCACTGCCAAGGTACATCATCTAATTAAGGCAGGTACCTACAAGGAGAACGTCGAAGCGGACAAATTGGAGAACAGTATGTGTGTTGGTGATGGTATGGGGGAA